>JBBGZY010002036.1:0-229550 GCA_037952925.1 Lithobates clamitans | reverse complement strand
CTCCAGCAGTGCAGAGTATTTCAGGAGAGGAGAGTTATAGAGGAAGGAGCAGAGTCCTCAGCAGTGCAGAGTATTTCAGGAGAGGAGAGTTATAGAGGAAGGAGCAGAGTCCTCCAGCAGTGCAGAGTATTTCAGGAGAGGAGAGTTATAGAGGAAGGAGCAGAGTCCTCCAGCAGTGCAGAGTATTTCAGGAGAGGAGAGTTATAGAGGAAGGAGCAGAGTCCTCCAGCAGTGCAGAGTATTTCAGGAGAGGAGAGTTATAGAGGAAGGAGCAGAGTCCTCCAGCAGTGCAGAGTATTTCAGGAGAGGAGAGTTATAGAGGAAGGAGCAGAGTCCTCCAGCAGAGTATTTCAGGAGAGGAGAGTTATAGAGGAAGGAGCAGAGTCCTCCAGCAGCAGAGTATTTCAGGAGAGGAGAGTTATAGAGGAAGGAGAAGAGTCCTCCAGCAGTGCAGAGTATTTCAGGAGAGGAGAGTTATAGAGGAAGGAGAGGAGTCCTCCAGCAGAGTATTTCAGGAGAGGAGAGTTATAGAGGAAGGAGCAGAGTCCTCCAGCAGAGTATTTCAGGAGAGGAGAGTTATAGAGGAAGGAGCAGAGTCCTCCAGCAGTGCAGAGTATTTCAGGAGAGGAGAGTTATAGAGGAAGGAGCAGAGTCCTCCAGCAGAGCAGAGTATTTCAGGAGAGGAGAGTTATAGAGGAAGGAGCAGAGTCCTCCAGCAGTGGCAGAGTATTTCAGGAGAGGAGAGTTATAGAGGAAGGAGCAGAGTCCTCCAGCAGTGCAGAGTATTTCAGGAGAGGAGAGTTATAGAGGAAGGAGCAGAGTCCTCCAGCAGTGCAGAGTATTTCAGGAGAGGAGAGTTATAGAGGAAGGAGCAGAGTCCTCCAGCAAGCAGAGTATTTCAGGAGAGGAGAGTTATAGAGGAAGGAGCAGAGTCCTCCAGCAGAGCAGAGTATTTCAGGAGAGGAGAGTTATAGAGGAAGGAGCAGGAGTCCTCCAGCAGAGTATTTCAGGAGAGGAGAGTTATAGAGGAAGGAGAGGAGTCCTCCAGCAGAGTATTTCAGGAGAGGAGAGTTATAGAGGAAGGAGCAGAGTCCTCCAGCAGAGTATTTCAGGAGAGGAGAGTTATAGAGGAAGGAGCAGAGTCCTCCAGCAGAGTATTTCAGGAGAGAGAGTTATAGAGAGCAGAGTATTTCAGGAGAGGAGAGTTATAGAGGAAGGAGCAGAGTCCTCCAGCAGTGCAGAGTATTTCAGGAGAGGAGAGTTATAGAGGAAGGAGCAGAGTCCTCCAGCAGTGCAGAGTATTTCAGGAGAGGAGAGTTATAGAGGAAGGAGCAGGAGTCCTCCAGCAGTGCAGAGTATTTCAGGAGAGGAGAGTTATAGAGGAAGGAGCAGAGTCCTCCAGCAGAGTATTTCAGGAGAGGAGAGTTATAGAGGAAGGAGCAGAGTCCTCCAGCAGTGCAGAGTATTTCAGGAGAGGAGAGTTATAGAGGAAGGAGCAGAGTCCTCCAGCAGTGCAGAGTATTTCAGGAGAGGAGAGTTATAGAGGAAGGAGCAGAGTCCTCCAGCAGTGCAGAGTATTTCAGGAGAGGAGAGTTATAGAGGAAGGAGCAGAGTCCTCCAGCAGAGTATTTCAGGAGAGGAGAGTTATAGAGGAAGGAGCAGAGTCCTCCAGCAGAGTATTTCAGGAGAGGAGAGTTATAGAGGAAGGAGCAGAGTCCTCCAGCAGTGCAGAGTATTTCAGGAGAGGAGAGTTATAGAGGAAGGAGCAGGAGTCCTCCAGCAGTGCAGAGTATTTCAGGAGAGGAGAGTTATAGAGGAAGGAGCAGGAGTCCTCCAGCAGTGCAGAGTATTTCAGGAGAGGAGAGTTATAGAGGAAGGAGCAGAGTCCTCCAGCAGTGCAGAGTATTTCAGGAGAGGAGAGTTATAGAGGAAGGAGCAGAGTCCTCCAGCAGAGTATTTCAGGAGAGGAGAGTTATAGAGGAAGGAGCAGAGTCCTCCAGCAGAGCAGAGTATTTCAGGAGAGGAGAGTTATAGAGGAAGGAGCAGAGTCCTCCAGCAGTGCAGAGTATTTCAGGAGAGGAGAGTTATAGAGGAAGGAGCAGAGTCCTCCAGCAGTGCAGAGTATTTCAGGAGAGGAGAGTTATAGAGGAAGGAGCAGAGTCCTCCAGCAGAGTATTTCAGGAGAGGAGAGTTATAGAGGAAGGAGCAGAGTCCTCCAGCAGAGTATTTCAGGAGAGGAGAGTTATAGAGGAAGGAGCAGGAGTCCTCCAGCAGTGCAGAGTATTTCAGGAGAGGAGAGTTATAGAGGAAGGAGCAGAGTCCTCCAGCAGTGCAGAGTATTTCAGGAGAGGAGAGTTATAGAGGAAGGAGCAGAGTCCTCCAGCAGTGCAGAGTATTTCAGGAGAGGAGAGTTATAGAGGAAGGAGCAGAGTCCTCCAGCAGCAGAGTATTTCAGGAGAGGAGAGTTATAGAGGAAGGAGCAGAGTCCTCCAGCAGTGCAGAGTATTTCAGGAGAGGAGAGTTATAGAGGAAGGAGCAGAGTCCTCCAGCAGAGCAGAGTATTTCAGGAGAGGAGAGTTATAGAGGAAGGAGAGGAGTCCTCCAGCAGTGCAGAGTATTTCAGGAGAGGAGAGTTATAGAGGAAGGAGCAGAGTCCTCCAGCAGTGCAGAGTATTTCAGGAGAGGAGAGTTATAGAGGAAGGAGCAGAGTCCTCCAGCAGAGCAGAGTATTTCAGGAGAGGAGAGTTATAGAGGAAGGAGCAGGAGTCCTCCAGCAGAGTATTTCAGGAGAGGAGAGTTATAGAGGAAGGAGCAGAGTCCTCCAGCAGTGCAGAGTATTTCAGGAGAGGAGAGTTATAGAGGAAGGAGCAGAGTCCTCCAGCAGAGAGTATTTCAGGAGAGGAGAGTTATAGAGGAAGGAGCAGAGTCCTCCAGCAGAGCAGAGTATTTCAGGAGAGGAGAGTTATAGAGGAAGGAGCAGAGTCCTCCAGCAGTGCAGAGTATTTCAGGAGAGGAGAGTTATAGAGGAAGGAGCAGAGTCCTCCAGCAGGCAGAGTATTTCAGGAGAGGAGAGTTATAGAGGAAGGAGCAGAGTCCTCCAGCAGTGCAGAGTATTTCAGGAGAGGAGAGTTATAGAGGAAGGAGCAGAGTCCTCCAGCAGAGCAGAGTATTTCAGGAGAGGAGAGTTATAGAGGAAGGAGCAGAGTCCTCCAGCAGTGCAGAGTATTTCAGGAGAGGAGAGTTATAGAGGAAGGAGCAGAGTCCTCCAGCGTTGCAGAGTATTTCAGGAGAGGAGAGTTATAGAGGAAGGAGCAGAGTCCTCCAGCAGAGTATTTCAGGAGAGGAGAGTTATAGAGGAAGGAGAGGAGTCCTCCAGCAGAGTATTTCAGGAGAGGAGAGTTATAGAGGAAGGAGCAGAGTCCTCCAGCAGGAGAGTATTTCAGGAGAGGAGAGTTATAGAGGAAGGAGCAGAGTCCTCCAGCAGTGCAGAGTATTTCAGGAGAGGAGAGTTATAGAGGAAGGAGCAGAGTCCTCCAGCAGAGTATTTCAGGAGAGGAGAGTTATAGAGGAAGGAGCAGAGTCCTCCAGCAGTGCAGAGTATTTCAGGAGAGGAGAGTTATAGAGGAAGGAGCAGAGTCCTCCAGCAGAGCAGAGTATTTCAGGAGAGGAGAGTTATAGAGGAAGGAGCAGAGTCCTCCAGCAGAGCAGAGTATTTCAGGAGAGGAGAGTTATAGAGGAAGGAGCAGAGTCCTCCAGCAGTGCAGAGTATTTCAGGAGAGGAGAGTTATAGAGGAAGGAGCAGAGTCCTCAGCAGACCAGAGCAGAGTATTTCAGGAGAGGAGAGTTATAGAGGAAGGAGCAGAGTCCTCCAGCAGTGCAGAGTATTTCAGGAGAGGAGAGTTATAGAGGAAGGAGCAGAGTCCTCCAGCAGAGTATTTCAGGAGAGGAGAGTTATAGAGGAAGGAGCAGAGTCCTCCAGCAGTGCAGAGTATTTCAGGAGAGGAGAGTTATAGAGGAAGGAGCAGAGTCCTCCAGCAGTGCAGAGTATTTCAGGAGAGGAGAGTTATAGAGGAAGGAGCAGAGTCCTCCAGCAGAGTATTTCAGGAGAGGAGAGTTATAGAGGAAGGAGCAGAGTCCTCCAGCAGAGCAGAGTATTTCAGGAGAGGAGAGTTATAGAGGAAGGAGAGGAGTCCTCCAGCAGAGCAGAGTATTTCAGGAGAGGAGAGTTATAGAGGAAGGAGCAGAGTCCTCCAGCAGAGCAGAGTATATCAGGAGAGGAGAGTTATAGAGGAAGGAGAAGAGTCCTCCAGCAGTGCAGAGTATTTCAGGAGAGGAGAGTTATAGAGGAAGGAGAGGAGTCCTCCAGCAGAGCAGAGTATTTCAGGAGAGGAGAGTTATAGAGGAAGGAGCAGAGTCCTCCAGCAGTGCAGAGTATTTCAGGAGAGGAGAGTTATAGAGGAAGGAGCAGAGTCCTCCAGCAGAGTATTTCAGGAGAGGAGAGTTATAGAGGAAGGAGCAGAGTCCTCCAGCAGTGCAGAGTATTTCAGGAGAGGAGGGTTATAGAGGAAGGAGCAGGAGTCCTCCAGCAGTGCAGAGTATTTCAGGAGAGGAGAGTTATAGAGGAAGGAGAAGAGTCCTCCAGCAGAGCAGAGTATTTCAGGAGAGGAGAGTTATAGAGGAAGGAGCAGAGTCCTCCAGCAGAGTATTTCAGGAGAGGAGAGTTATAGAGGAAGGAGCAGAGTCCTCCAGCAGAGTATTTCAGGAGAGGAGAGTTATAGAGGAAGGAGCAGAGTCCTCCAGCAGTGCAGAGTATTTCAGGAGAGGAGAGTTATAGAGGAAGGAGCAGAGTCCTCCAGCAGAGTATTTCAGGAGAGGAGAGTTATAGAGGAAGGAGCAGAGTCCTCCAGCAGAGTATTTCAGGAGAGGAGAGTTATAGAGGAAGGAGCAGAGTCCTCCAGCAGTGCAGAGTATTTCAGGAGAGGAGAGTTATAGAGGAAGGAGCAGAGTCCTCCAGCAGTGCAGAGTATTTCAGGAGAGGAGAGTTATAGAGGAAGGAGCAGAGTCCTCCAGCAGTGCAGAGTATTTCAGGAGAGGAGAGTTATAGAGGGAAGGAGCAGAGTCCTCCAGCAGAGTATTTCAGGAGAGGAGAGTTATAGAGGAAGGAGAAGAGTCCTCCAGCAGAGTATTTCAGGAGAGGAGAGTTATAGAGGAAGGAGCAGAGTCCTCCAGCAGTGCAGAGTATTTCAGGAGAGGAGAGTTATAGAGGAAGGAGAGGAGTCCTCCAGCAGAGTATTTCAGGAGAGGAGAGTTATAGAGGAAGGAGCAGAGTCCTCCAGCAGTGCAGAGTATTTCAGGAGAGGAGAGTTATAGAGGAAGGAGCAGAGTCCTCCAGCAGAGTATTTCAGGAGAGGAGAGTTATAGAGGAAGGAGCAAGAGTCCTCCAGCAGAGTATTTCAGGAGAGGAGAGTTATAGAGGAAGGTGCAGAGTCCTCCAGCAGAGTATTTCAGGAGAGGAGAGTTATAGAGGAAGGAGAGGAGTCCTCCAAGCAGCAGAGTATTTCAGGAGAGGAGAGTTATAGAGGAAGGAGCAGAGTCCTCCAGCAGTGCAGAGTATTTCAGGAGAGGAGAGTTATAGAGGAAGGAGCAGAGTCCTCCAGCAGTGCAGAGTATTTCAGGAGAGGAGAGTTATAGAGGAAGGAGCAGAGTCCTCCAGCAGAGTATTTCAGGAGAGGAGAGTTATAGAGGAAGGAGAGGAGTCCTCCAGCAGAGTATTTCAGGAGAGGAGAGTTATAGAGGAAGGAGCAGAGTCCTCCAGCAGAGTATTTCAGGAGAGGAGAGTTATAGAGGAAGGAGCAGAGTCCTCGCAGAAGCAGAGTATTTCAGGAGAGGAGAGTTATAGAGGAAGGAGCAGAGTCCTCCAGCAGTGCAGAGTATTTCAGGAGAGGAGAGTTATAGAGGAAGGAGCAGAGTCCTCCAGCAGTGCAGAGTATTTCAGGAGAGGAGAGTTATAGAGGAAGGAGCAGAGTCCTCCAGCAGAGTATTTCAGGAGAGGAGAGTTATAGAGGAAGGGAGCAGAGTCCTCCAGCAGTGCAGAGTATTTCAGGAGAGGAGAGTTATAGAGGAAGGAGCAGAGTCCTCCAGCAGAGCAGAGTATTTCAGGAGAGGAGAGTTATAGAGGAAGGAGCAGAGTCCTCCAGGAGCAGAGTATTTCAGGAGAGGAGAGTTATAGAGGAAGGAGAGGAGTCCTCCAGCAGTGCAGAGTATTTCAGGAGAGGAGAGTTATAGAGGAAGGAGCAGAGTCCTCCAGCAGAGCAGAGTATTTCAGGAGAGGAGAGTTATAGAGGAAGGAGAAGAGTCCTCCAGCAGTGCAGAGTATTTCAGGAGAGGAGAGTTATAGAGGAAGGAGCAGAGTCCTCCAGCAGAGTATTTCAGGAGAGGAGAGTTATAGAGGAAGGAGCAGAGTCCTCCAGCAGTGCAGAGTATTTCAGGAGAGGAGAGTTATAGAGGAAGGAGCAGAGTCCTCCAGCAGTGCAGAGTATTTCAGGAGAGGAGAGTTATAGAGGAAGGAGCAGAGTCCTCCAGCAGTGCAGAGTATTTCAGGAGAGGAGAGTTATAGAGGAAGGAGCAGAGTCCTCCAGCAGAGTATTTCAGGAGAGGAGAGTTATAGAGGAAGGAGCAGAGTCCTCCAGCAGAGCAGAGTATTTCAGGAGAGGAGAGTTATAGAGGAAGGAGCAGAGTCCTCCAGCAGTGCAGAGTATTTCAGGAGAGGAGAGTTATAGAGGAAGGAGCAGAGTCCTCCAGCAGTGCAGAGTATTTCAGGAGAGGAGAGTTATAGAGGAAGGAGAGGAGTCCTCCAGCAGAGCAGAGTATTTCAGGAGAGGAGAGTTATAGAGGAAGGAGCAGAGTCCTCCAGCAGTGCAGAGTATTTCAGGAGAGGAGAGTTATAGAGGAAGGAGCAGAGTCCTCCAGCAGTGCAGAGAATTTCAGGAGAGGAGAGTTATAGAGGAAGGAGCAGAGTCCTCCAGCAGAGCAGAGTATTTCAGGAGAGGAGAGTTATAGAGGAAGGAGCAGAGTCCTCCAGCAGAGCAGAGTATTTCAGGAGAGGAGAGTTATAGAGGAAGGAGCAGAGTCCTCCAGCAGTGCAGAGTATTTCAGGAGAGGAGAGTTATAGAGGAAGGAGCAGAGTCCTCCAGCAGTGCAGAGTATTTCAGGAGAGGAGAGTTATAGAGGAAGGAGAGAGTCCTCCAGCAGAGTATTTCAGGAGAGGAGAGTTATAGAGGAAGGAGCAGAGTCCTCCAGCAGAGCAGAGTATTTCAGGAGAGGAGAGTTATAGAGGAAGGAGCAGAGTCCTCTAGCAGTGCAGAGTATTTCAGGAGAGGAGAGTTATAGAGGAAGGAGCAGAGTCCTCCAGCAGTGCAGAGTATTTCAGGAGAGGAGAGTTATAGAGGAAGGAGCAGAGTCCTCCAGCAGTGCAGAGTATTTCAGGAGAGGAGAGTTATAGAGGAAGGAGCAGAGTCCTCCAGCAGTGCAGAGTATTTCAGGAGAGGAGAGTTATAGAGGAAGGAGCAGAGTCCTCCAGCAGAGTATTTCAGGAGAGGAGAGTTATAGAGGAAGGAGAGGAGTCCTCCAGCAGTGCAGAGTATTTCAGGAGAGGAGAGTTATAGAGGAAGGAGCAGAGTCCTCCAGCAGAGTATTTCAGGAGAGGAGAGTTATAGAGGAAGGAGCAGAGTCCTCCAGCAGTGCAGAGTATTTCAGGAGAGGAGAGTTATAGAGGAAGGAGCAGAGTCCTCCAGCAGTGCAGAGTATTTCAGGAGAGGAGAGTTATAGAGGAAGGAGCAGAGTCCTCCAGCAGTGCAGAGTATTTCAGGAGAGGAGAGTTATAGAGGAAGGAGAGGAGTCCTCCAGCAGAGTATTTCAGGAGAGGAGAGTTATAGAGGAAGGAGCAGAGTCCTCCAGCAGAGTATTTCAGGAGAGGAGAGTTATAGAGGAAGGAGCAGAGTCCTCTAGCAGTGCAGAGTATTTCAGGAGAGGAGAGTTATAGAGGAAGGAGCAGAGTCCTCCAGCAGTGCAGAGTATTTCAGGAGAGGAGAGTTATAGAGGAAGGAGCAGAGTCCTCCAGCAGAGTATTTCAGGAGAGGAGAGTTATAGAGGAAGGAGAGGAGTCCTCCAGCAGTGCAGAGTATTTCAGGAGAGGAGAGTTATAGAGGAAGGAGCAGAGTCCTCCAGCAGAGTATTTCAGGAGAGGAGAGTTATAGAGGAAGGAGCAGAGTCCTCCAGCAGTGCAGAGTATTTCAGGAAAGGAGAGTTATAGAGGAAGGAGCAGAGTCCTCCAGCAGAGTATTTCAGGAGAGGAGAGTTATAGAGGAGGAGCAGAGTCCTCCAGCAGAGTATTTCAGGAGAGGAGAGTTATAGAGGAAGGAGCAGAGTCCTCCAGCAGAGTATTTCAGGAGAGGAGAGTTATAGAGGAAGGAGAGGAGTCCTCCAGCAGAGTATTTCAGGAGAGGAGAGTTATAGAGGAAGGAGCAGAGTCCTCCAGCAGTGCAGAGTATTTCAGGAGAGGAGAGTTATAGAGGAAGGAGCAGAGTCCTCCAGCAGAGCAGAGTATTTCAGGAGAGGAGAGTTATAGAGGAAGGAGCAGAGTCCTCCAGCAGAGCAGAGTATTTCAGGAGAGGAGAGTTATAGAGGAAGGAGCAGAGTCCTCCAGCAGAGCAGAGTATTTCAGGAGAGGAGAGTTATAGAGGAAGGGGCAGAGTCCTCCAGCAGTGCAGAGTATTTCAGGAGAGGAGAGTTATAGAGGAAGGAGCAGAGTCCTCCAGCAGTGCAGAGTATTTCAGGAGAGGAGAGTTATAGAGGAAGGAGAAGAGTCCTCCAGCAGAGTATTTCAGGAGAGGAGAGTTATAGAGGAAGGAGAAGAGTCCTCCAGCAGTGCAGAGTATTTCAGGAGAGGAGAGTTATAGAGGAAGGAGCAGAGTCCTCCAGCAGTGCAGAGTATTTCAGGAGAGGAGAGTTATAGAGGAAGGAGCAGAGTCCTCCAGCAGAGTATTTCAGGAGAGGAGAGTTATAGAGGAAGGAGCAGAGTCCTCCAGCAGTGCAGAGTATTTCAGGAGAGGAGAGTTATAGAGGAAGGCGCAGAGTCCTCCAGCAGAGCAGAGTATTTCAGGAGAGGAGAGTTATAGGGGAAGGAGCAGAGTCCTCCAGGAGAGCAGAGTATTTCAGGAGAGGAGAGTTATAGAGGAAGGAGCAGAGTCCTCCAGCAGAGTATTTCAGGAGAGGAGAGTTATAGGGGAAGGAGCAGAGTCCTCCAGCAGAGTATTTCAGGAGAGGAGAGTTATAGAGGAAGGAGCAGAGTCCTCCAGCAGAGCAGAGTATTTCAGGAGAGGAGAGTTATAGAGGAAGGAGCAGAGTCCTCCAGCAGTGCAGAGTATTTCAGGAGAGGAGAGTTATAGAGGAAGGAGCAGAGTCCTCCAGCAGTGCAGAGTATTTCAGGAGAGGAGAGTTATAGAGGAAGGAGCAGAGTCCTCCAGCAGAGCAGAGTATTTCAGGAGAGGAGAGTTATAGAGGAAGGAGCAGAGTCCTCCAGCAGAGCAGAGTATTTCAGGAGAGGAGAGTTATAGAGGAAGGAGCCGAGTCCTCCAGCAGAGTATTTCAGGAGAGGAGAGTTATAGAGGAAGGAGCAGAGTCCTCCAGCAGAGTATTTCAGGAGAGGAGAGTTATAGAGGAAGGAGCAGAGTCCTCCAGCAGAGTATTTCAGGAGAGGAGAGTTATAGAGGAAGGAGCAGAGTCCTCCAGCAGTGCAGAGTATTTCAGGAGAGGAGAGTTAGAGGAAGGAGCAGAGTCCTCTAGCAGAGCAGAGTATTTCAGGAGAGGAGAGTTATAGAGGAAGGAGCAGAGTCCTCCAGCAGAGTATTTCAGGAGAGGAGAGTTATAGAGGAAGGAGCAGAGTCCTCCAGCAGTGCAGAGTATTTCAGGAGAGGAGAGTTATAGAGGAAGGAGCAGAGTCCTCCAGCAGAGTATTTCAGGAGAGGAGAGTTATAGAAGAAGGAGCAGAGTCCTCCAGCAGTGCAGAGTATTTCAGGAGAGGAGAGTTATAGAAGAAGGAGCAGAGTCCTCCAGCAGAGAAGAGTATTTCAGGAGAGGAGAGTTATAGAAGAAGGAGCAGAGTCCTCCAGCAGTGCAGAGTATTTCAGGAGAGGAGAGTTATAGAGGAAGGAGCAGAGTCCTCCAGCAGAGTATTTCAGGAGAGGAGAGTTATAGAGGAAGGAGCAGAGTCCTCCAGCAGTGCAGAGTATTTCAGGAGAGGAGAGTTATAGAAGAAGGAGCAGAGTCCTCCAGCAGTGCAGAGTATTTCAGGAGAGGAGAGTTATAGAGGAAGGAGAGGAGTCCTCCAGCAGAGTATTTCAGGAGAGGAGAGTTATAGAGGAAGGAGAGGAGTCCTCCAGCAGTGCAGAGTATTTCAGGAGAGGAGAGTTATAGAGGAAGGAGAGGAGTCCTCCAGCAGAGTATTTCAGGAGAGGAGAGTTATAGAGGAAGGAGAGGAGTCCTCCAGCAGAGCAGAGTATTTCAGGAGAGGAGAGTTATAGAGGAAGGAGCAGAGTCCTCTAGCAGTGCAGAGTATTTCAGGAGAGGAGAGTTATAGAGGAAGGAGCAGAGTCCTCCAGCAGTGCAGAGTATTTCAGGAGAGGAGAGTTATAGAGGAAGGAGAGGAGTCCTCCAGCAGAGTATTTCAGGAGAGGAGAGTTATAGAGGAAGGAGAGGAGTCCTCCAGCAGTGCAGAGTATTTCAGGAGAGGAGAGTTATAGAGGAAGGAGCAGAGTCCTCCAGCAGAGCAGAGTATTTCAGGAGAGGAGAGTTATAGAGGAAGGAGCAGAGTCCTCTAGCAGTGCAGAGTATTTCAGGAGAGGAGAGTTATAGAGGAAGGAGCAGAGTCCTCCAGCAGTGCAGAGTATTTCAGGAGAGGAGAGTTATAGAGGAAGGAGCAGAGTCCTCCAGCAGAGCAGAGTATTTCAGGAGAGGAGAGTTATAGAGGAAGGAGAGGAGTCCTCCAGCAGTGCAGAGTATTTCAGGAGAGGAGAGTTATAGAGGAAGGAGCAGAGTCCTCCAGCAGAGCAGAGTATTTCAGGAGAGGAGAGTTATAGAGGAAGGAGCAGAGTCCTCCAGCAGAGTATTTCAGGAGAGGAGAGTTATAGAGGAAGGAGCAGAGTCCTCCAGCAGTGCAGAGTATTTCAGGAGAGGAGAGTTATAGAGGAAGGAGCAGAGTCCTCCAGCAGAGCAGAGTATTTCAGGAGAGGAGAGTTATAGAGGAAGGAGCAGAGTCCTCCAGCAGAGCAGAGTATTTCAGGAGAGGAGAGTTATAGAGGAAGGAGCAGAGTCCTCCAGCAGAGCAGAGTATTTCAGGAGAGGAGAGTTATAGAGGAAGGAGCAGAGTCCTCCAGCAGAGCAGAGTATTTCAGGAGAGGAGAGTTATAGAGGAAGGAGCAGAGTCCTCCAGCAGAGTATTTCAGGAGAGGAGAGTTATAGAGGAAGGAGCAGAGTCCTCCAGCAGAGTATTTCAGGAGAGGAGAGTTATAGAGGAAGGAGCAGAGTCCTCCAGCAGTGCAGAGTATTTCAGGAGAGGAGAGTTATAGAGGAAGGAGAGGAGTCCTCCAGCAGAGTATTTCAGGAGAGGAGAGTTATAGAGGAAGGAGCAGAGTCCTCCAGCAGTGCAGAGTATTTCAGGAGAGGAGAGTTATAGAGGAAGGAGCGGAGTCCTCCAGCAGTGCAGAGTATTTCAGGAGAGGAGAGTTATAGAGGAAGGAGCAGAGTCCTCCAGCAGAGCAGAGTATTTCAGGAGAGGAGAGTTATAGAGGAAGGAGCCAAGTCCTCCAGCAGAGTATTTCAGGAGAGGAGAGTTATAGAGGAAGGAGCAGAGTCCTCCAGCAGAGTATTTCAGGAGAGGAGAGTTATAGAGGAAGGAGAAGAGTCCTCCAGCAGAGCAGAGTATTTCAGGAGAGGAGAGTTATAGAGGAAGGAGCCGAGTCCTCCAGCAGAGTATTTCAGGAGAGGAGAGTTATAGAGGAAGGAGCAGAGTCCTCCAGCAGAGTATTTCAGGAGAGGAGAGTTATAGAGGAAGGAGCAGAGTCCTCCAGCAGTGCAGAGTATTTCAGGAGAGGAGAGTTATAGAATAAGGAGCAGAGTCCTCCAGCAGAGCAGAGTATTTCAGGAGAGGAGAGTTATAGAGGAAGGAGCAGAGTCCTCCAGCAGAGCAGAGTATTTCAGGAGAGGAGAGTTATAGAGGAAGGAGAAGAGTCCTCCAGCAGTGCAGAGTATTTCAGGAGAGGAGAGTTATAGAGGAAGGAGCAGAGTCCTCCAGCAGAGTATTTCAGGAGAGGAGAGTTATAGAGGAAGGAGAGGAGTCCCCCAGCAGAGCAGAGTATTTCAGGAGAGGAGAGTTATAGAGGAAGGAGCAGAGTCCTCCAGCAGAGCAGAGTATTTCAGGAGAGGAGAGTTATAGAGGAAGGAGCAGAGTCCTCCAGCAGAGTATTTCAGGAGAGGAGAGTTATAGAGGAAAGAGAAGAGTCCTCCAGCAGAGTATTTCTGGAGAGGAGAGTTATAGAGGAAGGAGCAGAGTCTTCCAGCAGAGCAGAGTATTTCAGGAGAGGAGAGTTATTAGAGGAAGGAGAGGAGTCCTCCAGCAGTGCAGAGTATTTCAGGAGAGGAGAGTTATAGAGGAAGGAGCAGAGTCCTCCAGCAGTGCAGAGTATTTCAGGAGAGGAGAGTTATAGAGGAAGGAGCAGAGTCCTCCAGCAGTGCAGAGTATTTCAGGAGAGGAGAGTTATAGAGGAAGGTGCAGAGTCCTCCAGCAGAGTATTTCAGGAGAGGAGAGTTATAGAGGAAGGAGCAGAGTCCTCCAGCAGTGCAGAGTATTTCAGGAGAGGAGAGTTATAGAGGAAGGAGCAGAGTCCTCCAGCAGTGCAGAGTATTTCAGGAGAGGAGAGTTATAGAGGAAGGAGCAGAGTCCTCCAGCAGAGCAGAGTATTTCAGGAGAGGAGAGTTATAGAGGAAGGAGCAGAGTCCTCCAGCAGTGCAGAGTATTTCAGGAGAGGAGAGTTATAGAGGAAGGAGCAGAGTCCTCCAGCAGTGCAGAGTATTTCAGGAGAGGAGAGTTATAGAGGAAGGTGCAGAGTCCTCCAGCAGAGTATTTCAGGAGAGGAGAGTTATAGAGGAAGGAGCAGAGTCCTCCAGCAGAGCAGAGTATTTCAGGAGAGGAGAGTTATAGAGGAAGGAGCAGAGTCCTCCAGCAGTGCAGAGTATTTCAGGAGAGGAGAGTTATAGAGGAAAGAGCAGAGTCCTCCAGCAGAGTATTTCAGGAGAGGAGAGTTATAGAGGAAGGAGAGGAGTCCTCCAGCAGTGCAGAGTATTTCAGGAGAGGAGAGTTATAGAGGAAGGAGAGGAGTCCTTCAGCAGAGTATTTCAGGAGAGGAGAGTTATAGAGGAAGGAGCAGAGTCCTCCAGCAGAGCAGAGTATTTCAGGAGAGGAGAGTTATAGAGGAAGGAGCAGAGTCCTCCAGCAGTGCAGAGTATTTCAGGAGAGGAGAGTTATAGAGGAAGGAGCAGAGTCCTCCAGCAGTGCAGAGTATTTCAGGAGAGGAGAGTTATAGAGGAAGGAGCAGAGTCCTCCAGCAGTGCAGAGTATTTCAGGAGAGGAGAGTTATAGAGGAAGGAGCAGAGTCCTCCAGCAGTGCAGAGTATTTCAGGAGAGGAGAGTTATAGAGGAAGGAGCAGAGTCCTCCAGCAGTGCAGAGTATTTCAGGAGAGGAGAGTTATAGAAGAAGGAGCAGAGTCCTCCAGCAGTGCAGAGTATTTCAGGAGAGGAGAGTTATAGAGGAAGGAGCAGAGTCCTCCAGCAGTGCAGAGTATTTCAGGAGAGGAGAGTTATAGAGGAAGGAGAGGAGTCCTCCAGCAGAGTATTTCAGGAGAGGAGAGTTATAGAGGAAGGAGCAGAGTCCTCTAGCAGTGCAGAGTATTTCAGGAGAGGAGAGTTATAGAGGAAGGAGAGGAGTCCTCCAGCGGTGCAGAGTATTTCAGGAGAGGAGGGTTATAGAGGAAGGAGCAGAGTCCTCCAGCAGAGTATTTCAGGAGAGGAGAGTTATAGAGGAAGGAGCAGAGTCCTCCAGCAGTGCAGAGTATTTCAGGAGAGGAGAGTTATAGAGGAAGGAGCAGAGTCCTCCAGCAGAGCAGAGTATTTCAGGAGAGGAGAGTTATAGAGGAAGGAGCAGAGTCCTCCAGCAGTGCAGAGTATTTCAGGAGAGGAGAGTTATAGAGGAAGAAGCAGAGTCCTCCAGCAGTGCAGAGTATTTCAGGAGAGGAGAGTTATAGAGGAAGGAGCAGAGTCCTCCAGCAGAGTATTTCAGGAGAGGAGAGTTATAGAGGAAGGAGCAGAGTCCTCCAGCAGAGCAGAGTATTTCAGGAGAGGAGAGTTATAGAGGAAGGAGCAGAGTCCTCCAGCAGTGCAGAGTATTTCAGGAGAGGAGAGTTATAGAGGAAGGAGCAGAGTCCTCCAGCAGAGTATTTCAGGAGAGGAGAGTTATAGAGGAAGGAGCAGAGTCCTCCAGCAGTGCAGAGTATTTCAGGAGAGGAGAGTTATAGAGGAAGGAGCAGAGTCCTCCAGCAGAGTATTTCAGGAGAGGAGAGTTATAGAGGAAGGAGAGGAGTCCTCCAGCAGTGCAGAGTATTTCAGGAGAGGAGAGTTATAGAGGAAGGAGCAGAGTCCTCCAGCGGTGCAGAGTATTTCAGGAGAGGAGAGTTATAGAGGAGGAGCAGAGTCCTCCAGCAGAGTATTTCAGGAGAGGAGAGTTATAGAAGAAGGAGCAGAGTCCTCCAGCAGTGCAGAGTATTTCAGGAGAGGAGAGTTATAGAGGAAGGAGCAGAGTCCTCCAGCAGAGTATTTCAGGAGAGGAGAGTTATAGAGGAAGGAGCAGAGTCCTCCAGCAGTGCAGAGTATTTCAGGAGAGGAGAGTTATAGAGGAAGGAGAGGAGTCCTCCAGCAGTGCAGAGTATTTCAGGAGAGGAGAGTTATAGAGGAAGGAGCAGAGTCCTCCAGCAGAGTATTTCAGGAGAGGAGAGTTATAGAGGAAGGAGCAGAGTCCTCCAGCAGAGCAGAGTATTTCAGGAGAGGAGAGTTATAGAAGAAGGAGCAGAGTCCTCCAGCAGTGCAGAGTATTTCAGGAGAGGAGAGTTATAGAGGAAGGAGAGGAGTCCCCCAGCAGAGCAGAGTATTTCAGGAGAGGAGAGTTATAGAGGAAGGAGCAGAGTCCTCCAGCAGAGTATTTCAGGAGAGGAGAGTTATAGAGGAAGGAGAGGAGTCCTCCAGCAGAGTATTTCAGGAGAGGAGAGTTATAGAGGAAGGAGCAGAGTCCTCCAGCAGAGTATTTCAGGAGAGGAGAGTTATAGAGGAAGGAGCAGAGTCCTCCAGCAGTGCAGAGTATTTCAGGAGAGGAGAGTTATAGAGGAAGGAGCAGAGTCCTCCAGCAGAGTATTTCAGGAGAGGAGAGTTATAGAGGAAGGAGCAGAGTCCTCCAGTAGTGCAGAGTATTTCAGGAGAGGAGAGTTATAGAGGAAGGAGCAGAGTCCTCCAGCAGAGTATTTCAGGAGAGGAGAGTTATAGAGGAAGGAGAAGAGTATTTCAGGAGAGGAGAGTTATAGAGGAAGGAGCAGAGTCCTCCAGCAGAGTATTTCAGGAGAGGAGAGTTATAGAGGAAGGAGCAGAGTCCTCCAGCAGTGCAGAGTATTTCAGGAGAGGAGAGTTATAGAGGAAGGAGCAGAGTCCTCCAGCAGAGTATTTCAGGAGAGGAGAGTTATAGAGGAAGGAGCAGAGTCCTCCAGCAGTGCAGAGTATTTCAGGAGAGGAGAGTTATAGAGGAAGGAGCAGAGTCCTCCAGCAGAGCAGAGTATTTCAGGAGAGGAGAGTTATAGAGGAAGGAGAGGAGTCCTCCAGCAGTGCAGAGTATTTCAGGAGAGGAGAGTTATAGAGGAAGGAGCAGAGTCCTCCAGCAGTGCAGAGAATTTCAGGAGAGGAGAGTTATAGAGGAAGGAGCAGAGTCCTCCAGCAGTGCAGAGTATTTCAGGAGAGGAGAGTTATAGAGGAAGGAGCAGAGTCCTCCAGCAGAGTATTTCAGGAGAGGAGAGTTATAGAGGAAGGAGCAGAGTCCTCCAGCAGAGCAGAGTATTTCAGGAGAGGAGAGTTATAGGGGAAGGAGCAGAGTCCTCCAGCAGAGTATTTCAGGAGAGGAGAGTTATAGAGGAAGGAGCAGAGTCCTCCAGCAGTGCAGAGTATTTCAGGAAAGGAGAGTTATAGAGGAAGGAGCAGAGTCCTCCAGCAGAGTATTTCAGGAGAGGAGAGTTATAGAGGAAGGAGCAGAGTCCTCCAGCAGTGCAGAGTATTTCAGGAGAGGAGAGTTATAGAGGAAGGAGCAGAGTCCTCCAGCAGAGTATTTCAGGAGAGGAGAGTTATAGAGGAAGGAGCAGAGTCCTCCAGCAGTGCAGAGTATTTCAGGAAAGGAGAGTTATAGAGGAAGGAGCAGAGTCCTCCAGCAGAGCAGAGTATTTCAGGAGAGGAGAGTTATAGAGGAAGGAGCAGAGTCCTCCAGCAGTGCAGAGTATTTCAGGAGAGGAGAGTTATAGAGGAAGGAGCAGAGTCCTCCAGCAGAGTATTTCAGGAGAGGAGAGTTATAGAGGAAGGAGCAGAGTCCTCCAGCAGTGCAGAGTATTTCAGGAGAGGAGAGTTATAGAGGAAGGAGCAGAGTCCTCCAGCAGTGCAGAGTATTTCAGGAGAGGAGAGTTATAGAGGAAGGAGCAGAGTCCTCCAGCAGAGTATTTCAGGAGAGGAGAGTTATAGAGGAAGGAGCAGAGTCCTCCAGCAGAGTATTTCAGGAGAGGAGAGTTATAGAGGAAGGAGAAGAGTCCTCCAGCAGAGCAGAGTATTTCAGGAGAGGAGAGTTATAGAGGAAGGAGCAGAGTCCTCCAGCAGAGTATTTCAGGAGAGGAGAGTTATAGAGGAAGGAGCAGAGTCCTCCAGCAGAGTATTTCAGGAGAGGAGAGTTATAGAGGAAGGAGCAGAGTCCTCCAGCAGTGCAGAGTATTTCAGGAGAGGAGAGTTATAGAGGAAGGAGCAGAGTCCTCCAGGAGAGCAGAGTATTTCAGGAGAGGAGAGTTATAGAGGAAGGAGCAGAGTCCTCCAGCAGAGTATTTCAGGAGAGGAGAGTTATAGAGGAAGGAGCAGAGTCCTCCAGCAGTGCAGAGTATTTCAGGAGAGGAGAGTTATAGAGGAAGGAGAGGAGTCCTCCAGCAGAGTATTTCAGGAGAGGAGAGTTATAGAGGAAGGAGCAGAGTCCTCCAGCAGAGCAGAGTATTTCAGGAGAGGAGAGTTATAGAGGAAGGAGCAGAGTATTTCAGGAGAGGAGAGTTATAGAGGAAGGAGCAGAGTCCTCCAGCAGAGTATTTCAGGAGAGGAGAGTTATAGAGGAAGGAGCAGAGTCCTCTAGCAGTGCAGAGTATTTCAGGAGAGGAGAGTTATAGAGGAAGGAGCAGAGTCCTCCAGCAGAGTATTTCAGGAGAGGAGAGTTATAGAGGAAGGAGCAGAGTCCTCCAGCAGTGCAGAGTATTTCAGGAGAGGAGAGTTATAGAGGAAGGAGCAGAGTCCTCCAGCAGAGTATTTCAGGAGAGGAGAGTTATAGAGGAAGGAGCCGAGTCCTCCAGCAGAGTATTTCAGGAGAGGAGAGTTATAGAGGAAGGAGCAGAGTCCTCCAGTAGTGCAGAGTATTTCAGGAGAGGAGAGTTATAGAGGAAGGAGAGGAGTCCTCTAGCAGAGTATTTCAGGAGAGGAGAGTTATAGAGGAAGGAGCAGAGTCCTCCAGCAGAGTATTTCAGGAGAGGAGAGTTATAGAGGAAGGAGCAGAGTCCTCCAGCAGTGCAGAGTATTTCAGGAGAGGAGAGTTATAGAGGAAGGAGAGGAGTCCTCCAGCAGTGCAGAGTATTTCAGGAGAGGAGAGTTATAGAGGAAGGAGCAGAGTCCTCCAGCAGTGCAGAGTATTTCAGGAGAGGAGAGTTATAGAGGAAGGAGCGGAGTCCTCCAGCAGTGCAGAGTATTTCAGGAGAGGAGAGTTATAGAGGAAGGAGCAGAGTCCTCCAGCAGAGTATTTCAGGAGAGGAGAGTTATAGAGGAAGGAGCAGAGTCCTCCAGCAGTGCAGAGTATTTCAGGAGAGGAGAGTTATAGAGGAAGGAGCAGAGTCCTCCAGCAGAGTATTTCAGGAGAGGAGAGTTATAGAGGAAGGAGCAGAGTCCTCCAGCAGTGCAGAGTATTTCAGGAGAGGAGAGTTATAGAGGAAGGAGCAGAGTCCTCCAGCAGAGCAGAGTATTTCAGGAGAGGAGAGTTATAGAGGAAGGAGCAGAGTCCTCCAGCAGAGTATTTCAGGAGAGGAGAGTTATAGAGGAAGGAGCAGAGTCCTCCAGCAGAGTATTTCAGGAGAGGAGAGTTATAGAGGAAGGAGCAGAGTCCTCCAGCAGAGTATTTCAGGAGAGGAGAGTTATAGAGTAAGGAGCAGAGTCCTCCAGCAGAGCAGAGTATTTCAGGAGAGGAGAGTTATAGAGGAAGGAGAGGAGTCCTCCAGCAGTGCAGAGTATTTCAGGAGAGGAGAGTTATAGAGGAAGTAGCAGAGTCCCCCAGCAGTGCAGAGTATTTCAGGAGAGGAGAGTTATAGAGGAAGGAGCAGAGTCCTCCAGCAGAGTATTTCAGGAGAGGAGAGTTATAGAGGAAGGAGCAGAGTCCTCCAGCAGTGCAGAGTATTTCAGGAGAGGAGAGTTACAGAGGAAGGAGCAGAGTCCTCCAGCAGAGTATTTCAGGAGAGGAGAGTTATAGAGGAAGGAGAGGAGTCCTCCAGCAGAGTATTTCAGGAGAGGAGAGTTATAGAGGAAGGAACAGAGTATTTCAGGAGAGGAGAGTTATAGAGGAAGGAGCAGAGTCCTCCAGCAGTGCAGAGTATTTCAGGAGAGGAGAGTTATAGAGGAAGGAGAGGAGTCCTCCAGCAGTGCAGAGTATTTCAGGAGAGGAGAGTTATAGAGGAAGGAGAGGAGTCCTTCAGCAGTGCAGAGTATTTCAGGAGAGGAGAGTTATAGAGGAAGGAGAAGAGTCCTCCAGCAGTGCAGAGTATTTCAGGAGAGGAGAGTTATAGAGGAAGGAGCAGAGTCCTCCAGCAGTGCAGAGTATTTCAGGAGAGGAGAGTTATAGAGGAAGGAGCAGAGTCCTCCAGCAGAGTATTTCAGGAGAGGAGAGTTATAGAGGAAGGAGAAGAGTCCTCCAGCAGAGTATTTCAGGAGAGGAGAGTTATAGAGGAAGGAGCAGAGTCCTCCAGCAGTGCAGAGTATTTCAGGAGAGGAGAGTTATAGAGGAAGGAGAGGAGTCCTTCAGCAGTGCAGAGTATTTCAGGAGAGGAGAGTTATAGAGGAAGGAGAGGAGTCCTCCAGCAGAGTATTTCAGGAGAGGAGAGTTATAGAGGAAGGAGAAGAGTCCTCCAGCAGAGTATTTCAGGAGAGGAGAGTTATAGAGGAAGGAGAGGAGTCCTCCAGCAGAGCAGAGTATTTCAGGAGAGGAGAGTTATAGAGGAAGGAGAGGAGTCCTCCAGCAGTGCAGAGTATTTCAGGAGAGGAGAGTTATAGAGGAAGGAGAAGAAGGGGTTAATGATTTTGGTGAAGGGACGAGATTCGTTTGGAAATCCTCTTTTCTTTCTTAGGATTTGTTTGCTCTGATTGGCAGATTTCCATATTACAGATTTGTTATTTGTCATCTGTGGGAAATCTTTAGACGTTTCCCTCATATGTGATAAAGGAGGGGAAATGAGCGGCCAGCAGCAATCGCAGAGGAGTATGAGATCTGATGGAGGAGATTTGGGTGCTTTTCATGTTGTGTAGAAGATGAAGTCATCGGAGAGTTACATTGGGATCAGAGATAATCGAGTTATATTGGGACAATAAAGCTGCTAACCTTAACAAATGCAGAAAAAAAGGGCTCATTCACATGGGTGTGCTAATCCCTAATCCCTAATCCCTACCCCCATATAATAGTAACATTGATCAGACGGGAGATAGAGAGATACAAAGTAACATTGTTTATAAACATTGATCAGACGGGAGATAGAGAGATACAAAGTAACATTGTTTATAAACATTGATCAGACGGGAGATAGAGAGATACAAAGTAACATTGTTTATAAACATTGATCAGATGGAAGACAGAGAGATACTAAGTAACATTGTAAGACATGGATGGGGTCTGAGTCCAGGGTGGAGGGTCACTTTCCTGTCAGACAAGGATAAGGTCCAAGGCTGGGCCAGAAACCTTCGCATCCAATAGAGGTGACATCTAAGGCCAGGTCACCTTCCTCTCACACAAGGATGAAATTGTAAGTGGCTTGAATGGAAGGTCACCTTTCCGCTGGGCAAAGATGGGATTTAAATCTGGGGCTGAGGGTTATCTTCCTGTCAGACAAGGATGAGATCTGAGACCTGGGTGGCAGGTCACCTTCCCATCAGAACAAAGATGAGATCTGAGGGTTGGCGTTGAGGGTCTGGTTGATCAAGGATGAGATTTGCGGTTGGGGTTGAGGGTCACCTTCCTGTCAGACAAGGATGAGATCTGAGGTTGGGGTTGAGGGTCACCTTCCTGTCAGACAAGGATGAGATCTGAGGTTGGGGTTGAGGGTCACCTTCCTCTCAGACAAGGATGAGATCTGAGGGTGGGGTTGAGGTCACCTTCCTCTCAGACAAGGATGAGATCTGAGGTTGGGGTTGAGGGTCACCTTCTTGTTGAACAAGGATGAGATCTGAGGTTGGGGTTGAGGGTCACCTTCTTGTTGAACAAGGATGGAATCTGAGGTTGGGGTTGAGGGTCACCTTCCTGTCAGACAAGGATGAGATCTGAGGTTGGGGTTGAGGGTCACCTTCTTGTTGAACAAGGATGAGATCTGAGGTTGAGGTTGAGGGTCACCTTCTTGTTGAACAAGGATGGAATCTGAGGTTGGGGTTGAGGGTCACCTTCCTCTCAGACAAGGATGAGATCTGAGGTTGGGGTTGAGGGTCACCTTCTTGTTGAACAAGGATGAGATCTGAGGTTGGGGTTGAGGGTCACCTTCTTGTTGAACAAGGATGAGATCTGAGGTTGGGGTTGAGGGTCACCTTCTTGTTGAACAAGGATGAGATCTGAGGTTGGGGTTGAGGGTCACCTTCTTGTTGAACAAGGATGGAATCTGAGGTTGGGGTTGAGGGTCACCTTCCTCTCAGACAAGGATGAGATCTGAGGTTGGGGTTGAGGGTCACCTTTTTGTTGAACAAGGATGAGATCTGAGGTTGGGGTTGAGGGTCACCTTCTTGTTGAACAAGGATGGAATCTGAGGTTGGGGTTGAGGGTCACCTTCCTGTCAGACAAGGATGAGATCTGAGGTTGGGGTTGAGGGTCACCTTCTTGTTGAACAAGGATGAGATCTGAGGTTGGGGTTGAGGGTCACCTTCTTGTTGAACAAGGATGAGATCTGAGGTTGGGGTTGAGGGTCACCTTCTTGTTGAACAAGGATGGAATCTGAGGTTGGGGTTGAGGTCACCTTCCTCTCAGACAAGGATGAGATCTGAGGTTGGGGTTGAGGGTCACCTTCTTGTTGAACAAGGATGAGATCTGAGGTTGGGGTTGAGGGTCACCTTCTTGTTGAACAAGGATGAGATCTGAGGTTGGGGTTGAGGGTCACCTTCTTGTTGAACAAGGATGGAATCTGAGGTTGGAGTTGAGGGTCACCTTCCTCTCAGACAAGGATGAGATCTGAGGTTGGGGTTGAGGGTCACCTTCTTGTTGAACAAGGATGAGATCTGAGGGCAGGGTGGAGAGTCACCTACCAGCTGGAAAATGATCTAAAACACAGCCAGACCTACAAATAAGAACCTGGGAATTTTGTCAAGCCTTCAACATTGTTCTATCTTCAACCATCCCCAACCAACCAGACCGAACATGAGTGATTGTGAGAAGAAGAATGGGGAAAACTGCCAGATCTTGATGAGCATTCTACCAAGTCCTGACCTTTAGGTTGGGGGAAGGGGGGAAATTATACAACCAACAAACATGGGCGTTTGTGTTTTTTCTCACAATAAAAAAACTAATTTTGAAAGTAAGAGTGTTTTGTAAATTAGGTTATAAAAACACAAATAAATCCATTTTACTTTCAACTTTCCTAAGATTAGAAATGGAGGAAAATTTTGTGAGGGGTGAATAGTTTTGCAAAGTACTGTGTAGAGAAAATAGAAAAGGAATGACCATGTAGTATATACAGATCACAGTGGAGGATAGAGAAGTATATAAAGATCAGGAAACAGCAATTAAAAACAAAAATATAGATTTATGTTTATTGATTGTGTGTGGGATCTCAGCGTCAATGCTCAGAGACCTCCTGGGTGGGATCTCAGTGTCAATGTACAGAGACCTCCTGGGTGGGATCTCAGTGTCAATATACAGAGACCTCTTGGGTGGGATCTCAGTGTCAATATACAGAGACCTCTTGGGTGGGATCTCAGTGTCAATATACAGAGACCTCTTGGGTGGGATCTCAGTGTCAATATACAGAGACCTCTTTGGTGGGATCTCAGTGTCAATGCTCAGAGACCTCCTGGGTGGGATTTCAGTGTCAATGTTTAGAGACCTCCTGGGTGGGATCTCAGTGTCAATATACAGAGACTTCCTGGGTGAGATCCCTGTGTAAATGTACAGAGACCTCCTGGGTGGGATCTCAGTGTCACTGTTCAGAGACCTCCTGGGTGGGTTTTCAGTGTCAATGTTCGGAGACCTCCTGAGTGTGATCTCAGTGTCAATATACAGAGACTTCCTGGGTGGGATCCCTGTGTAAATGTACAGAGACCTCCTGGGTGGGATCTCAGTGTCAATGTTCAGAGACCTCCTGGGCGGGATCTCAGTTTCAATGTTCAGAGACCTCCTAGGTGGGATCTCAGTGTCAATGTTCAGAGACCTCCTGGGTGGGATCTCAGTGTCACTATACAGAAACTTCCTGGGTGAGATCCCTGTGTAAATGTACAGAGACCTCCTGGGTGGGATCTCAGTGTGAATGTACAGAGACCTCATGGTTGGGAGCTCAGTGTCAATGTTCAGAGACCTCCTGGGTGGGATCTCAGTGTCAATATACAGATACCTCTTGGGTGAAATCTCAGTGTCGATATACAGATACCTATTGGGTGAGATCTCAGTGTCAATGTACAGAGACCTCCTGGTTGGGATCTCAGTGTCAATGTACAGAGACCTCCTGGTTGGGATCTCAGTGTCAATGTTCAGAGACCTCCTGGGTGGGATCTCAGTGTCAATGTTCAGAGACCTCCTGGGCGGGATCTCAGTGTCAATGTTCAGAGACCTCCTGGGTGGGATCTCAGTGTCAATGTTCAGAGACCTCCTGGGTGGGATCTCAGTGTCACTGTTCAGAGACCTCCTGAGTGGAAAATAAGTGTCAATGTTCAGATACCTCCTGGGCGGGATCTCAGTGTCAATGTTCAGAGACCTCCTGGGTGGGATCTCAGTGTCAATGTTCAGAGACCTCCTGAGTGGGATCTCAGTGTCAATATACAGAGACCTCTTGGGCGGGATCTCAGTGTCAATGCACAGAGACCTCCTGGGTGGGATCTCAGTGTCAATGTTCAGAGACCTCCTGGGCAGGATCTCAGTGTCAATGTTCAGAGACCTCCTGGGTGGGATCTCAGTGTCAATGTTCAGAGACCTCCTGGGCGGGATCTTAGTTTTAATGTTCAGAGACCTCCTAGGTGGGATCTCAGTGTCAATGTTCGGAGACCTCCGGATTGGGATCTCAGTGTCAATATACAGAAACTTCCTGGGTGAGATCTCTGTACATTGACACTGAGATCCCACCCAGGAGGTCTCTGTACATTTACACAGGGATCTCACCCAGGAAGTTTCTGTATATTGACACTGAGACCTCCTGGGTGGGATCTCAGTGTCAATGTACAGAGACCTCCTGGTTGGGATCTCAGTGTCAATGTACAGAGACCTCCTGGTTGGGATCTCAGTGTCAATGTTCAGAGACCTCCTGGGTGGGATCTCAGTGTCAATATACAGAGACCTCTTGGGTGGGATCTCAGTGTCAATGCTCAGAGACCTCCTGGGTGGGATCTCAGTGTCAATGTACAGAGACTTACTGGGTGGGATCTCAGTGTCAATGCTCAGAGACCTCATTTGTGGGATCTCAGTGAGACCTACTGGGTGGGATCTCAGTGTCAATATACAGAGACCTCTTGGGCGGGATCTCAGTGTCAATGTACAGAGACCTCCTGGGTGAGATCTCAGTGTCAATGCTCCGAGACCTACTGTGTGGGATCTCAGTGTCAATATACAGAGACTTCCTGGGTGAGATCCCTGTGTCAATGTACAGAGACCTCTGGGGTGGGATCTCAGTGTCAATGTACAGAGACCTCATGTGTGGGATCTCAGTGAGACCTACTGGGTGGGATCTCAGTGTCAATATACAGAGACCTCTTGGGCGGGATCTCAGTGTCAATGTACAGAGACCTCTTGGGTGAGATCTCAGTGTCAATGTACAGAGACCTCCGGGGTGGGATCTCAGTGTCAATGTACAGAGACCTCCTGGGTGGGATCTCAGTGTCAATGTACAGAGACCTCCGGGGTGGGATCTCAGTGTCAATGTACAGATACTTACTGGGTGGGATCTCAGTGTCAATGTACAGAGACCTCCTGGGTGAGATCTCAGTGTCAATGTACAGAGACTTACTGGGTGGGATCTCAGTGTCAATGTACAGAGACCTCCTGGGTGAGATCTCAGTGTCAATGCTCCAAGACCTACTGTGTGGGATCTCAGTGTCAATATACAGAGACTTCCTGGGTAAGATCCCTGTGTCAATGTACAGAGACCTCTGGGGTGGGATCTCAGTGTCAATGTACAGAGACCTCTGGGGTGGGATCTCAGTGTCAATGTTCAGAGACCTCCTAGTTGGGATCTCAGTGTCAATGTAGAGATACCCCAAGTGTGGGGATCACAATGAAAGTACAAGGTCCTCCACAGCCATTATAGTGACACCATTTTTTAGGCCTAGATCTTTGAAGCTTCCTGGGTCACCCCTTTTCCTCAAGCCTGCTTTCCTTTTCTTCCCCCAATGCCTGAAATCATGTGCTAGGCAATAGAGTCTGACTGGTTGGCAGTACCCGATCTCTCCCAGCCTGGTGATGCTCCCATACATGGGTTTGTAGGTAGATAATATAAGTACAGATTTCATGCTGATATAGAAGCAGTATATAAAAATATACAAGTTGTGGAATGAATAATGGAGGGAGTTTTTTTTACATTCCGCTTTGCGTGCAGCTTTTGTTTTCACACATTGCAGCCTGAGAAGCGTCTGATCTCTGTCACCTGCCGGAAGTGGTGAGGAGAACGTATCTGATGTAGTTTTGGTTCCCCTCGAAGGGCAGCCAACATCAAACACACAACATTTTCACAATGTGGGAGTGGGGGGGGGGGGTTAGGATTGGGTGGGGGGTTTACCGGCCGCATAGAACGATCACCTCCATTCTCTTATATTTCTCAGCAGTGAAGCTGCAGAACGCGGTGAAAGTCGTGCGATTTCCTCTGAGGTTCATGAAGTTCAGTAAAGATGATGTAATAATGAAATCGAAGATCACATGCGCTCTGAACCAACAAAGCGTGTATGTGGTCATATCCATTTCTAACCATCTGAACAAGAAAATGCAAAAGAGATGCAATTCACAAAGCTATCACATCGAGATAAGGAGCTTTATTTTTAGTGACACTTATGTACAGCCGAGTCCAATGAGAGTTGCATGGCTGAAAATAACGATCCTTATCCTTGTGAATTGAGATTGTTACCAATGCCTTACCTACTGTATGCAGAGATCCCCTTACATGATGTCACACTGTAGCATTGTCTACCCTGATCAGGCTCCCACCATGTCCCTCAGTGAACTTACTGGAGAGGAAGTTGTGTGTCCTGCAGAATATCGCTCCCCTCAGCTGCATCACCTTCTGAACGTAACACCGGTTACCGTAAATATTAACATGTGATATGGTGTAGCAGCTCATTACACCCCAGTAGGATGGGGGAGTGATTTTTGGAGATGAGTGCTGAAAACAATCCATACGGTATAGGGTGCATCTCTGCCGCCGACCATGTGCAGAAAATTGCACCACACTTGCATCTAGTTATCTCCTTTGTGATCAGGCAATTCGAGCCACAAATAACCACCATCAATTGTCTAACAAAGTAGAAGTAACATCCTCTATAACAATGTATATACACTATATGCCCCCCTCCATGACGGAGTTCAGGTGTCTTCAGTGAAAGGTCCTGGTACTACTCCATCATACAAAGACATTGTAGACAATTGTGATCTTCCAACTTTGTGGTAACAGTTTGTGCAGATCCTTTTCTGTTTTATAATGACTGTACCCTCCCTGTGTACAAAGTCAGCCCCATAAATACATGTTGGGACTAGTTTGGACCAGCTCCATAAAGACATGGGTTGACCAGTTCGGACCAGCTCAATAAAGACATGGGGTGACCAGTTTGGACCAGCTCCATAAAGACATGGGATGACCAGTTTGGACCAGCTCCATAAAGACATGGGGTGACCAGTTTGGACCAGCTCCATAAAGACATGGGGTGACCAGTTTGGACCAGCTCCATAAAGACATGGGGTGACCAGTTTGGACCAGCTCCATAAAGACATGGGGTGACCAGTTTGGATCAGCTCCATAAAGACATGGGGTGACCAGTTTGGACCAGCTCCATAAAGACATGGAGTGACCAGTTTGGACCAGCTCCATAAAGACATGGGTTTACCAGTTCGGACCAGCTCCATAAAGACATGGGGTGACCAGTTTGGACCAGCTCCATAAAGACATGGGATGACCAGTTTGGACCAGCTCCATAAAGACATGGGTTGACCAGTTTGGACCAGCTCCATAAAGACATGGAGTGACCAGTTTGGACCAGCTCCATAAAGACATGGGGTGACCAGTTTGGATCAGCTCCATAAAGACATGGGGTGACCAGTTTGGACCAGCTCCATAAAGACATGGGGTGACCGGTTTGGACCAGCTCCATAAAGACATGGGTTGACCAGTTTGGACCAGCTCCATAAAGACATGGGTTGACCAGTTTGGACCAGCTCCATAAAGACATGGGTTGACCAGTTTGGACCAGCTCCATAAAGACATGGGTTGACCAAATTGGACCAGCTCCATAAAGACATGGGTTGACCAGTTTGGACCAGCTCCATAAAGACATGGTCTGACCAGTTTGGACCAGCTCCATAAAGACATGGTCTGACCAGTTCGAACATGCTCCATAAAGTCAAGGTCTGACCAGTTTAGACCAGCTCCCAAAAAAAAGAAGGTTAGACCAGTTCAAACCAGCTCCATAAAAAGATATGGTCTGACCAGTTCGGACCAGCTCCATAAGGTCAAGGTCTGACCAGTTTAGACCAGCTCCATAAAGACATGGTCTGACCAGTTCGGATTAGCTTCATAAAGACATGGTTTAACAAGTTTGGTCCAGCTCTATAAAGACATAGGTTGACCAGTTTGGATCAGCTCCATAAAGACATGGGTTGACCAGTTGGGGCCAGATTCATAAAGACATGAGTTGACCAGTATGGTGTGGAGAAACTTGAGTATCCTGCGCAGAGTCCTGACCATAACCCTACTGAACACCTTTAGGATTATCTGTAATGCTGACTGAGAGCCAGGTCTTCGGTCTTCACATCCAACATCTGTACCTGACCTCACAAACGCTCTTTGGGCAAAATGTTGTGAAAAGCCTTCTCAGAACAGTGGAGGCTGTTAAAACCACAAAGGAGGCCAACTCCATATTAATGCCCATGATGGCGGGGGGAGGGCAACTCCATATTAATGCCCATGATGGCGGGGGGAGGGCAACTCCATATTAATGCTCATGATGGCGGGGGGAGGGCAACTCCATATTAATGCTCATGATGGCGGGGGAGGGCAACTCCATATTAATGCCCAAGATGGCGGGGGAGGGCAACTCCATATTAATGACCGGGGGGGGGGCGCCTCCATACATATTAATGGCCATGCAAGTATGTAGTAACTTCATATTAGTGGTCACGGTTTTGGAATGGAATGTCCAATAGATTCTCATCTTATCCCTCTCAGAGATAAAGTCATATTACAGAGAGAAGTGTATGGCTACATTGTAATCTCTGTCCAATATCCTCTCTTCTATCTTCACCAATTATTACATCACAGCAAGTATTTTAATATAACAATGATTGAATATTTACTACCAAAATATAACCGCCCCCCCATGTACACCCCCTCCCCCCAAAGTTACATAGGATTCTCCAAACAGAATAAATGGGGGGACTGCATTACAGATATTGTCCCGGGATGTCCATTGAAAGTTCATTCACATTGCAGATACATCACACAGTCCATATATATATACACACTGTATACATTATATATCTACATCACATAGCCCTCATATATATACACTGTATGCATTATATATACCCATCACACAGTCCCCATATACATAGATAGATATATCCAGATTATATATATATAAATATATATATATACACTGACTGTACACTACCCCCGGGATCGGGCGCACTCACCTCTGTCCCCCCGGTCTCGTGTCGTCCTCAGTGAGGGGTGAGATGTGGTGTGTTAGGTGACATTCGCACACACCGCCCATCCTCCACTCACCATTTCCTTCTCTCACTCACGGGAAATTCACTTTCCATTCTTCACTGAGCAACGTCTGCAGAGTGACACCCCCGAGCAAATACCAGCCAGAGCCCCCCCAACCCCGACTCCCCCCGCTAACCACGAGCAAATCCCAGCCAGAGACCCCCTGTCCCCCCTACTCCTCCCAACCCTGACTCCCCCCCAAACCATAGCAAATCCTAGCCAGAGCCCCCCAACCCTGACTTCCCCCAACCCTGAGCAAATCCCAGCCAGAGACCCCCCAACCCCGACTCCCCCCCAACCCAGAGCAAATCCCAGCTAGAGCCCCCCTGTCCCCCCAAATCCCCCCAACCCTGACTCCCCCCCAACCCAGAGCAAATCCCAGCCAGAGCCCCCCAACCCTGACTTCCCCCAACCCTGAGAAAATCCCAGCCAGAGACCCCCCAACCCCGACTCCCCCCCAACCCAGAGAAAATCCCAGCCAGAGCCCCCCTGTCCCCCCTACTCCCCCCAACCCTGACTCCCCCCCAACCCAGAGCAAATCCCAGCCAGAGCCCCCCAGTCCCCCCAAATCCCCCCAACCCTGACTCCCCCCCAACCCAGAGCAAATCCCAGCCAGAGCCCCCCAGTCCCCCCAAATCCCCCCAACCCTGACTCCCCCCCAACCCAGAGCAAATCCCAGCCAGAGCCCCCCAGTCCCCCCAAATCCCCCCAACCCTGACTCCCCCCCAACCCAGAGCAAATCCCAGCCAGAGCCCCCCAGTCCCCTCGACTCCCCGCAACCCCGAGCAAATCCCAGCCAGAGCCCCCCCAACCCTGAGCAAATCCCAGCCAGAGACCCCCTGTCCCCCCTACTCCCCCCAACCCTGACTCCCCCCCAAACCATAGCAAATCCTAGCCAGAGCCCCCCAACCCTGACTCCCCCCAACCCTGAGCAAATCCCAGCCAGAGACCCCCTGTCCCCCAGACTCCCCCCAACCCTGACCGCCCCAACCCAGAGCAAATCCCATCCAGAGCCCCCCCGACTCGACTGATAAGGGGGTATTGTCCCGGGAAGGAATGACAAGGAGGGGTATTGTCCCAGGAAGAAATCATAAGGGGGTATTGTCCCGGGAAGGAATGATAAAGGGGGGTATTGTCTCTGGAAGGAATGATAAGGGGGTATTGTCTCTGGAAGGAATGATAAGGGGGTATTGTCTCGGGTGGAATGATAAGGGGGGTATTTTCTCTGGAAGGAATGATAAGGGGGTATTGTCCCGGGAAGGAATGATAAGGGGGGTATTGTCTCTGGAAGGAATGATAAGGGGGGTATTGTCCCGGGAAGGAATGATAAGGGGGTATTATCCCGGGAAGGAATGATAAGGGGGGTATTGTCTCTGGAAGGAATGATAAGGGGGTATTGTCCCGGGAAGGAATGATAAGGGGGGTATTGTCTCTGGAAGGAATGATAAGGGGGGTATTGTCCCGGGAAGGAATGATAAGGGGGTATTGTCCCGGGAAGGAATGATAAGGGGGGTATATTCCCGGGAAGGAATGATAAGGGGGGTATTGTCTCTGGAAGGAATGATAAGGCGGTATTGTCCCGGGAAGGAATGATAAGGGGGGTATTGTCTCTGGAAGGAATGATAAGGGGGTATTGTCCCGGGAAGGAATGATAAGGGGGGTATTGTCTCTGGAAGGAATGATAAGGGGGTATTGTCCCGGGAAGGAATGATAAGGGGGTATTGTCCCGGGAAGGAATGATAAGGGGGGTATATTCCCGGGAAGGAATGATAAGGGGGGTATTGTCTCTGGAAGGAATGATAAGGCGGTATTGTCCCGGGAAGGAATGATAAGGGGGGTATTGTCTCTGGAAGGAATGATAAGGGGGTATTGTCCCGGGAAGGAATGATAAGGGGTATTGTCCCGGGAAGGAATGATAAGGGGGGTATTGTCTCTGGAAGGAATGATAAGGGGGTATTTTCTCTGGAAGGAATGATAAGGGGGTATTGTCTCTGGAAGGAATGATAAGGGGGGTATTGTCCCGGGAAGGAATGATAAGGGGGGTATTTTCTCTGGAAGGAATGATAAGGGGGGTATTGTCTCTGGAAGGAATGATAAGGGGGTATTGTCTCTGGAAGGAATGATAAGGGGGTATTTTCTCTGGAAGGAATGATAAGGGGGTATTGTCCCGGCAAGGAATGATAAGGGGGGTATTTTCTCTGGAAGGAATGATAAGGGGGTATTGTCCCGGGAAGGAATGATAAGGGGGTATTGTCCCGGGAAGGAATGATAAGGGGGTATTGTCCCGGGAAGGAATAATAAGGGGGTATTGTCCCGGGAAGGAATGATAAGGGGGGTATTGTCTCTGGAAGGAATGATAAGGCGGTATTGTCCCGGGAAGGAATGATAAGGCGGTATTGTCTCTGGAAGGAATGATAAGGGGGTATTGTCTCGGGTGGAATGATAAGGGGGTATTTTCTCTGGAAGGAATGATAAGGGGGGTATTGTCTCTGGAAGGAATGATAAGGGGGTATTGTCCCGGGAAGGAATAATAAGGGGGTATTGTCCCGGGAAGGAATGATAAAGGGGTATTGTCCCGGGAGGATTGATAAGGGGGGTATTTTCTCTGGAAGGAATGATAAGGGGGTATTGTCCCGGGAAGGAATGATAAGGGGGTATTGTCCCGGGAAGGAATGATAAGGGGGTATTGTCCCGGGAAGGAATGATAAGGGGGTATTGTCTCTGGAAGGAATGATAAGGGGGTATTTTCTCTGGAAGGAATAATAAGGGGGTATTGTCCCGGGAAGGAATGATAAGGGGGGTATTGTCCCGGGAAGGAATGATAAGGGGGTATTGTCCGGGGAAGGAATGATAAGGGGGGTATTTTCTCTGGAAGGAATGATAAGGGGGTATTGTCCCGGGAAGGAATGATAAGGGGGTATTCTCCCTGGAAGGAATGATAAGGGGGTATTGTCCCGGGAAGGAATGATAAGGGGGGTATTGTCTCTGGAAGGAATGATAAGGGGGTATTGTCCCGGGAAGGAATGATAAGGGGGGTATTGTCTCTGGAAGGAATGATAAGGGGGTATTGTCCCGGGAGGAATGATAAGGGGGTATTTTCTCTGGAAGGAATGATAAGGGGGTATTGTCCCGGGAGGAATGATAAGGGGGTATTGTCCCGGGAAGGAATGATAAGGGGGTATTGTCTCTGGAAGGAATGATAAGGGGGTATTTTCTCTGGAAGGAATGATAAGGGGGTATTGTCCCGGCAAGGAATGATAAGGGGGTATTGTCTCTGGAAGGAATGATAAGGGGGGTATTGTCCCGGGAAAGAATGATAAGGGGGTATTGTCCCGGGAGGAATGATAAGGGGGTATTGTCCCGGGAAGGAATGATAAGGGGGTATTGTCCCGGGAAGGAATGATAAAGGGGGGGTATTGTCCCGGGAAGGAATGATAAGGGGGATATTGTCTCTGGAAGGAATGATAAGGGGGTATTGTCCCGGGAAGGAATGATAAGGGGGTATTGTCTCTGGAAGGAATGATAAGGGGGTATTGTCCCGGGAAGGAATGATAAGGGGGTATTGTCTCTGGAAGGAATGATAAGGGGGTATTGTCCCGGGAAGGAATGATAAGGGGGTATTGTCCCGGGAAGGAATGATAAGGGGGTATTGTCTCTGGAAGGAATGATAAGGGGGTATTTCCCGGGAAAGAATGATAAGGGGGTATTGTCCCGGGAGGAATGATAAGGGGGGTATTGTCTCTGGAAGGAACCCTGTATCTCACCCCTCCCCCCAGAAGCCATTGCACACAATGCAGCTCACAGAAGAAGATCTCACTGTCTGCTACTCACCAGTTTGGTGGCCTCTGCCCCGTGGCCCCCAGTGGCCCCCGGTCGCCCCCGGTCTGGTATACAGACGTCCCCCTGCAGATCCAGGGACAGGAAAGGTCTGGGCTGAGTGCAGACGGGGAGGGAAGAGATTATTGATCTGGATCTGAAGACAGCAGAACACGGGGGGGTGGAGCTTTACCGCGCTCTGTAAACTGTTTATAATGACCCCCCCCCGCACTCCTCCCTCTGATTGGAGGAAAGTGCACCAAAAATCACCACCCCCCTTGGAAATATTACATTCTGATCTCTGGGAGGTTCTCAGGAAAGCTGCACCTCATGGAGCAGTCTCCCTTCTGATGCCAGTAATATAATCATAGTACAGATTTATGGAGTAAATACCGGCAATAGAACCGGGAAAAGGTGTCAATACCAAACAGCTGGCAAAAATGTACAAATCCATTCCATACAGTCATGAGATAGTCCATGGTAAATGTGTCATAGCATCTATGGTGATCCAACGCGTTTCGTCAGTTCAGTCGCACTCTTCACGGGTTGATGCATAGACATCATCTATAAAATAGTTACAAGATATAACAGAGAAATGAACTTGGAAATGTGTCAGGTAGATAGAAATGAGGGAATCGGACTCATGGAGATGCAGGAACCCAGCACAGGAATAGTGAGAACCCCTCATAACTTTCTACTTCAATACCCTTTTAATATAGAGGTGTACAAAAGGGTGGGGAGGGCTCTGAGTATACCCTTCCTCCCCCATATGAGTTATGCAGAGTGGGTGTATGGGGCATTCCAGACTCGTCGGGATTATGATTTGGAAACACTTTTTTTAGTTAGTCTAGTAGTCCATTATTTCATGTGGAGTGCATGGTGTCAGGTATCCTTACGGAGTAAAATCCTCCCTGTGGAAGTGGTGGTGCAGGACATTCTGGGTGAGGTTGGGAAGATTCAGGGTCTTGAGAAAGGCAGGTGGCAGCAGGAGGCCTGGATAAGGGCGTGGAGGAATATCAGGACTCTGTAGCTGCTGCCTGTTGATCTCGGGGTGTGCGGCTTTTCTTTGTATTCTTGATTCACTCCCCTAGATTTTCAAGATGAAATATATTTTTGATAAAAGGCTCCATGCATGGTGACGGTTATGCTCCTTAGTCTGGCTCTCCCATAGGGATTATGTAGTGCGCAATTTGGTTTGTACCATTTATAATGTTCTTGTTTTGTATTATCAAATTCAATTATTTTGTAAATATGTTTTATTTATTTATTATGGTTTTATTGTATATAAGTTGTTGTTTGTAAGATTTTTCAATAAACAAAATGAACCCCTCATAATCATCAGGTGCAATCTGTGCAATGCGGTGGGACATCCTTACAGTCAGTGTCCTGAGGCAATGCACAACAATCCTGAGCTCATGAGAGAGTTCTTCCACCTGGACATGGAGGATGCTCAGAGCTCAGCAGCTGGGGTGCCTGTGAGTCCATCTGAGTCTGTGCCAATACCTAATGTGTCTCTCCAATCTGTGGTGCCCCTGTCTGTGCCAATACCCACTGTGTCTCCCCAGTCTGTGGTGCCCCAGTCTGTGCCAATATCTAATGTGTCTCCCCAGTCTGTGGTGCCCCAGTCTGTGCCAATACCCAATGTGTCTGTGTCTCCCCAGTCTGTGGTGCCCCAGTCTGTGCCAATACCTAATGTGTCTCCCCAGTCTGTGGTGCCCCAGTCTGTGCCAATACCCAATGTGTCTGTGTCTCCCCAGTCTGTGGTGCCCCAGTCTGTGCCAATACCTAATGTGTCTCCCCAGTCTGTGGTGCCCCAGTCTGTGCATTTACCTAGTGTGCCCGTGTCTTCTGTAGGTAAGGTATCAGTTGCCAAGAATGTGTCCAATCCTTCTGTGTCTTCTAAAATTGCAGAGGCAGCAAGAGGTGCTCAGGCAGGTGCATCAAGTGCAGTGCCAGCCCCCCTCCCCCAATGCTGCAGGGTCTCTGTTCAGGATCATGGGGTGCAGAGGAGTGGGGAGGATGGTGGTGCTGGCCTGGTGGTAGATAAGGGAAGGGGGAGGGGGGTGAAGGGGAGGATAGGTGTGGGGAGGCTGTTGATTCTGGTTTGTCTAAGGATGATATGGAGTGGTTGGAGGATAGGAGGGGCAAAAGGAAGAAAAAAATGGGTTCTATTACCTTAAGTCCTAAGGTTTTGCCTTTGGAAAATAAATTTGGGGCCCTGTCTGATGATGATGATGAATGGAACTCATTGAGTTCTGCATCCTCTATGGAGGATGAGTGCCAGGGTGCAACAAACCGCGCTGGTTCTCCAGGAAGAGGGAGTAGTCAGGCTAAGAAACGGCTGCCTCAACTACCCTAATGGCAGTTCCCACTCCGTTAAAAGTGGCAACCATTAATGTTGCCAGCTTAAGATCAGTAAGTGCTCGTCATGTGGCCTTATTTTTGCTCAGCGAGTTTGATGCTGACATTTTGTTTTTGCAAGAGACCCATCTGAGTAGTCTGGCCGATATACATCTGGCAAAGAAGGAGTGGAGACGTGGGCCCTCATTTTGGTCTCTTGCGGCCGAGCCTTACAGCGGAGTTGCAGTCCTTTTTTCTGGTATGGTAACGTGCCGGCGGGTAGTTGAGGTAGAGATAGGGAGATGCATGGTCTTAGACGTCTCTGTGAAGGGGCAGGACTTGCGCCTGATTAACATCTATGGTCCCCAGACGAAGTGGGACAGGAAATGCCTCTTTACAAAGATTAAGCCTTTTCTTTTTACGGCCCAGCAGGTTATCTTTGGAGGTGATTTCAACACCATTACTAGGTCTAAAGACAGGAGAGGTTTCAGAGATAAGCTGGGCTATGACACCCTTTTTCTTAATGCGATAGTTAGGGAAGCAGGTCTGGTAGATGCGCACATTAAGCGCTGCCCAGACAGCACGGGGTTCACTTTTCAGCGAGGTAGTAGTCAGAGTAGGATAGATAGGTTTTTTTTAAAGGGAGACTCCGCTTTTTCGGCACCTGTGTGTCGGGCAGTGGAGTTTTCTGATCACTGTATTCTATCTGTGACTCTGAATGCCCCAGACATGCCACCTAGGGGGAGGGGTATCTGGAGATTGAATTCGGCCCTCCTGGAAGACGAGAGAGTAAGACAATCCTTTGAGGATTTTTTTCAAGCACAGGTAACGATCCTAGACTTTTGCAACAGCAAGTCAGAATGGTGGGAGCTTGTTAAACAGCGGACTGTTGGGCTTTTCAAGGCCATAGGAAGAAAGAAGCAGCAAGATAAGTATATCACCTACCAGCGTTTGCGGAGGAAACTTGACCGCCTTGTTTCGAATGGAGGAGATTCTAGGGCGATCTCTGAGGTGAAGCTCCTCCTTAGGAGACATCAATATGACCGGCACGCCTCTTTGGTTCAGGAGAGGGATTACGGGAAATGGCATTCGCCTGACCCTTACCAGAACTGTAAACAGAGCGTAGCAGTTAAGACGGTCAATGGCCTGAGGGACAGTACGGGCTCTCTGACGAAGTCTAGGTCAGGGATCCTGGAGGTTGTCAGGTCATACTATGCTGATCTCCTGGGAGGAAGGAACCTTGATCGGACAAGGATGTTGGGTTTTTTGGACTCTACACCAGGACTGGAAAGTAATGTTCCTTTGATGAATTTGACAGATGAAATCACTGCAGATGAGGTAATTCAGGCTATTGATAAACTAGCCATCAAGAAAACGCCAGGGCCAGATGGTCTGACAGCCGAGTTCTATAAATGTTTTAAGACGATCCTGGCTCCCTACCTTGCAGAGGTTTTTAATGGCTGTTTAAATGAGGGTTCTCTCCCTCCCTCCATGAGGCAATCTGCAGTGATCCTTCTGTCAAAGGGTAAAGATCCTTCCATGATTGGGAATTGGCGCCCCATTAGCCTTCTTAATGTCGATAGAAAGATACTGGCAAAGATTTTCTTCTGGCGATTATCACCAGTTGCAGGCAGTTTGTTATCCCGCCACCAGCACTGTTCGGTCCAAGGTAGAAGCACTTTCTCAGCGGTGTTAGCTGTCCGGGAGGCCTTGGAGCGTTGTAGGGCTGCTGGTTGGGGTAAATATTTGCTGACATTGGATCAGGCTAAGGCCTTTGATCGGGTTAATCATGAGTACTTGTGGCTCCTTCTTGACAAATATGGCCTGGAGGGGGGTTTCATTGATTGGCTCAAGATTTTGTACAAAGGGGCTGAAAGCTTTCCTCTGGTTAATGGTTGGGTCGGGCAGCCCTTTGCGGTCGGCTCGGGTGTGCGTCAGGGGTGTCCATTGGGTCCTCTGCTATATGTGTTTGCAATCGACCCCTTCATTAGAAGGCTAGAGAGTGGACCATTGTGTGGGGTACCTTTGGGCATCGCTGGTGAGCCTCCTTTGAAGGTTGTGGCCTATGCTGATGATGTTTCTGTTTTTATCTCTGGGACTGCGGAGGCGCAGGAGGTGGTCTCAGTGATAGGGCAGTATGCAGAGGCATCAGGTTCAAAGGTCAACCAGGACAAGTGTGAAGCTTTCTGGATGGGTGTGGAAGGTGAGAGCTTTGTTCTCCCGGATGACTTCCCGGAGCCCCAACAAAAAATTTGAGTTCTAGGCATTGAATTCGGCCCAGGTGACTATGGTCATGCAAATTGGGTGAACAGGCTGGAGAATGCCGATGCCAAGGTGGCAAGCTGGAAAGGTTGGCAGCTTTCCTTGAGGGAAAAGGTTGATCTGATCAAGACTTGCCTGATTCCAATTTTTTTGTATGTCAGTTTTGTTTGCATTTTGCCAGTTTCTCTCTATACCAGGATCTATAGTTGTTTCTTCCAGCTGTTATGGGGGAACAGAATAAACCTTGTCAAAAGGAATGTGACTTACCTTCCTAGGCGGGAAGGTGGTCTAGGGATGGTCAACCCTGTAGTCTTTTTCTCTCTGATGTTTCTGAAGTACAATCTTGGTAACATGTTGGCAGAGAGACTGCCTGGGTGGGTTGGTATTTTCCAGTCCTGGTTTAGGCCCTTTCTGCGAGACTGGGAAAATGGTGGGCCAGTGAAAAGCCTGAGGGTCGGGCATGAACAGCTCCCGGCTTATGTTGCCCCATGTTTGAAAATGCTTCGGCAGTGGCAAGTAACAGCAGGAGAAGTCAAATCTCTTCCAAGGAAACTTCTTGAGAAGCGGATCATGAGCTCTGTTTTTTGCGAGCCACTGGCCTTGAGGGATTGCCCAAGCCTGGTTTTGGGGGTGGGTTTGCGATTGATTAATTTGGAGAGAATCCCAATGAAGTTTAGGGATCAGGCTTGGCTTGCCTTTCATGGAAAACTATATGTGAAGGGCAACTTGAAGTTTCTTTCCATGAGTGATCGGGGCTGCCCGAGAGTGGAGTGTGGAGGAGTGGTGGAGTCCATGGATCACTTTCTACTTCAATGCCCTTTTAATATAGAGGTGTACAAGAGGGTTGGGAGGGCTCTGAGTATACCCTTCCTCCCCCATATGAGTTATGCAGAGTGGGTGTATGGGGCATTCCAGACTCGTCGGGATTATGATTTGGAAACACTTTTTTAGTTAGTCTGGTAGTCCGTTATTTCACGTGGAGTGCACTGTGTCAGGTATCCTTACGGGGTAAAATCCTCCCTGTCGAAGTGGTGGTGCAGGACATTCTGGGTGAGGTTGGGAAGATTCGGGGTCTTGAGAAAGGCAGGTGGCAGCAGGAGGCCTGGATAAGGGCGTGGAGGAATATCAGGACTCTGTAGCTGCTGCCTGTTGATCTCGGGGTGTGCGGCTTTTCTTTGTATTCTTCATTCACTCCCCTAGATTTTCAAGATGAAATATATTTTTGATAAAAGGCTCCATGCATGGTGACGGTGATGTTCCTTAGTCTGGCTCTCCCATAGGGATTATGTAGTGCGCAATTTGGTTTGTACCATTTATTATGTTCTTGTTTTGTATTATCAAATTCAATTATTTTGTAAATATGTTTTATTTATTTATTTATTATGGTTTTATTGTATATAAGTTGTTGTTTGTAAAATTAACCCCTCATAATGGACACAGCGGGTGTACAGACCCGGGAACTCAGCACAGGGATGGTGGGAACCCCTCATAATGGGCACAGCGGGTGTACAGACCCGGGAACTCAGCACAGGGATGGTGAGAACCCCTCATAATGGGCACAGCGGGTGTACAGACCTGGGAACTCAGCACAGGGATGGTGGGAACCCCTCATAATGGGCACAGCGAGTGTACAGACCCGGGAACTCAGCACAGGGATGGTGGGAACCCCTCATAATGGGCACAGCGGGTGTACAGACCCGGGAACTCAGCACAGGGATGGTGAGAACCCCTCATAATGGGCACAGCGGGTGTACAGACCCGGGAACTCAGCACAGGGATGGTGAGAACCCCTCATAATGGGCACAGCGGGTGTACAGACCCGGGAACTCAGCACAGGGATGGTGAGAACCCCTCATAATGGGCACAGCGGGTGTACAGACCCGGGAACTCAGCACAGGGATGGTGGGAACCCCTCATAATGGAAACACTTTTTTTAGTTAGTCTGGTAGTCCGTTATTTCACGTGGAGTGGTGCACGGTGTCAGGTATCCTTACGGAGTAAAATCCTCCCTGTGGAAGTGGTGGTGCAGGACATTCTGGGTGAGGTTGGGAAGATTCGGGGTCTTGAGAAAGGCAGGTGGCAGCAGGAGGTCTGGATAAGGGCGTGGAGGAATATCAGGACTCTGTAGCTGCTGCCTGTTGATCTCGGGGTGTGCGGCTTTTCTTTGTATTCTTGATTCACTCCCCTAGATTTTCAAGATGAAATATATTTTTGATAAAGGCTCCATGCATGGTGACGGTGATGTTCCTTAGTCTGGCTCTCCCATAGGGATTATGTAGTGCGCAATTTGGTTTGTACCATTTATTATGTTCTTGTTTTGTATTATCAAATTCAATTATTTTGTAAATATGTTTTATTTATTTATTTATTATGGTTTTATTGTATATAAGTTGTTGTTTGTAAGATTGTTCAATAAACAAAATTAACCCCTCATAATGGGCACAGCGGGTGTACAGACCCAGGAACTCAGCACAGGGATGGTGGGAACCCCTCATAATGGGCACAGCGGGTGTACAGACCCCGGAACTCAGCACAGGGATGGTGAGAACCCCTCATAATGGGCACAGCGGGTGTACTGACCCGGGAACTCAGCACAGGGATGGTGGGAACCCCTCATAATGGGCACAGCGGGTGTACAGACCCGGGAACTCAGCACAGGGATGGTGGGAACCCCTCATAATGGGCACAGCGGGTGTACAGACCCGGGAACTCAGCACAGGGATGGTGAGAACCCCTCATAATGGGCACAGCGGGTGAACAGACCCGGGAACTCAGCACAGGGATGGTGGGAACCCCTCATAATGGGCACAGCGGGTGTACAGACCCCGGAACTCAGCACAGGGATGGTGAGAACCCCTCATAATGGGCACAGCGGGTGTACAGACCCCGGAACTCAGCACAGGGATGGTGAGAACCCCTCATAATGGGCACAGCGGGTGTACAGACCCGGGAACTCAGCACAGGGATGGTGGGAACCCCTCATAATGGGCACAGCGGGTGTACAGACCCGGGAACTCAGCACAGGGATGGTGAGAACCCCTCATAATGGGCACAGCGGGTGTACAGACCCGGGAACTCAGCACAGGGATGGTGAGAACCCCTCATAATGGGCACAGCGGGTGTACAGACCCGGGAACTCAGCACAGAGATGGTGAGAACCCCTCATAATGGGCACAGCGGGTGTATAGACCCGGGAACTCAGCACAGGGATGGTGGGAACCCCTCATAATGGGCACAGCGGGTGTACAGACCCGGGAACTCAGCACAGGGATGGTGAGAACCCCTCATAATGGGCACAGCGGGTGTACAGACCCGGGAACTCAGCACAGGGATGGTGAGAACCCCTCATAATGGGCACAGCGGGTGAACAGACCCGGGAACTCAGCACAGGGATGGTGGGAACCCCTCATAATGGGCACAGCGGGTGTACAGACCCCGGAACTCAGCACAGGGATGGTGAGAACCCCTCATAATGGGCACAGCGGGTGTACAGACCCCGGAACTCAGCACAGGGATGGTGAGAACCCCTCATAATGGGCACAGCGGGTGTACAGACCCGGGAACTCAGCACAGGGATGGTGGGAACCCCTCATAATGGGCACAGCGGGTGTACAGACCCGGGAACTCAGCACAGGGATGGTGAGAACCCCTCATAATGGGCACAGCGGGTGTACAGACCCGGGAACTCAGCACAGGGATGGTGAGAACCCCTCATAATGGGCACAGCGGGTGTACAGACCCGGGAACTCAGCACAGAGATGGTGAGAACCCCTCATAATGGGCACAGCGGGTGTATAGACCCGGGAACTCAGCACAGGGATGGTGGGAACCCCTCATAATGGGCACAGCGGGTGTACAGACCCGGGAACTCAGCACAGGGATGGTGAGAACCCCTCATAATGGGCACAGCGGGTGTACAGACCCGGGAACTCAGCACAGGGATGGTGAGAACCCCTCATAATGGGCACAGCGGGTGTACAGACCCCGGAACTCAGCACAGGGATGGTGAGAACCCCTCATAATGGGCACAGCGGGTGTACAGACCCAGGAACTCAGCACAAGGATGGTGAGAACCCCTCATAATGGGCACAGCGGGTGTACAGACCCGGGAACTCAGCACAGGGATGGTGAAAACCCCTCATAATGGGCACAGCGGGTGTACAGACCCGGGAACTCAGCACAGGGATGGTGAGAACCCCTCATAATGGGCACAGCAGGTGTACAGACCCGGGAACTCAGCACAGGGATGGTGGGAACCCCTCATAATGGGCACAGCGGGTGTACAGACCCGGGAACTCAGCACAGGGATGGTGGGAACCCCTCATAATGGGCACAGCGGGTGTACAGACCCGGGAACTCAGCACAGGGATGGTGGGAAACTGCCATTCAACTCCCTGACAGCGAGGTGTGAGGTTGCTAGTTCCTTTGCTCCTGTGCTTCCAGAGACCAGGGGCTAGAGTTGCTCCTCTGCCCCAGAAGTGATGCAGGATCCTGGGGAGGATCCTGGTGGAGGCCCCCTGGATAGGCCTCAGCCTGTGGACGACACTGGGCCTGGCCCAAGGAAAGATGAGTCCCTGTCTGCCTTTAGACGGAGGGTTATTGAAACGCTGAAGCAGATTGAGAAGGAAGAGGAGAAGTTGGTGGCTTTGAAAAATGAATTTAAAAAGAAAAAGCAGATTTGTGCCAAAGTGTTCAGCAAGAAAAGAGCGGCTCTGAGGCCTGAGCTGAAAGACCTGGAACAAGCTCTGCGGAAGCAGAAAGAACTGGTGAATTCTCTGAAGGAGAATAGTGGAGCATTTAAAGAGAAATATAAGAATGAAGAAAGATTCAGCCAAATGAGAAAAGGAGCCGCTTCCTGCATGGAGGGTGAGGAGACCAGTGAGGAGATGCAGCTAGAGACAGCAGAGAGTGAGAAAGTGGGCCCGGAGGATGAGCCCAGCTCTTCAACACCTCAGACATCTGCTGAGCCCTCAATGGTGGAGGCCTCTGTCCCCTTCACTCCCCAGCAATGTGGAACATCTGAGCAGGAGGTTGAAGGTTCTGCCATGCTGGATTTCATCAATAAACTTGAATCCACTTCCCAGGATGGTGAGGAAAAGATGGACGCCGTTCCTAGCCCTGTGGAAGAAAGACCTGTGGAGAGACAAGGTGCAGGTACAGTGTGTGTGCAGGATGATGGTGTGAACTTTAATGACAATGTGCTTGCTGAGGGTTGTAGTGCTGCAGGCAGTCAGCCCAGACCCATAGACAATGTACAACATGCAATAACATCTGCTAATAACTGTCAGCTTCAGTCTGCAGAGAGGTCCATGGACAATACAGAGACTTTGCCTGGACCAGGCACAGCGGCTGTTCCTGTGAATGGTGGAGGAGATGCTGGGTGCAGTAGTGCTACAACTTTCCAGGAGTCTGCAGCAGCCATGACTGTGATTGATCCCAGAAAAGAAACCATGTGCTCGGGGGAGGGGGAGGGTGCTGCCTCTAATCAGAAGACTGCTATCCCAGCTGATTCAGACTCTCTGCCAGCAGGTTTGATTGTGTCTAAGGACAAGACTGCAAATGCTGCTGGTGGAAGAAAAACTTATGCTGGTGTTGCTGCTACAGGATCTGGGAAGGGACAGCAAGCAGGGAGGGAGCATGAAAATGTTTTATCTTCCTCCCTGTTTAAAAGGAGGAATGTTGTGCAATTAAAATGGGAAGGCAGTGGAATCCCCCCACATAGGAGGACAGTGGTGGATAAGATTCTACAGATGGGGTTTACACCCACAGATATCTTCGCCCTGATCAGTCCGGCAGGTTCCTATGAATATGATTTGTTCTTTATCCGTCCGGAGTCTTTGGACATATTTTGGGAGAAGTATGAGCACGTGTGTAGGGGCCTGCCGGACTGGAAAGGGCTCATCCCAAAGCTTGTATCACGCCAGCCCCTCATTAAAATGGTCACAATTTTGGTCCGCAATGAATCCATACCACAAGGGGATTTATCTGTTTGGTTGAGGAGGTATGGAGACGTCCTGAGCCCCCTAAAAAAGATTGTGGACGATCGGGGAATATGGACGGGGGGATGGTCTGTACAGCTAAAATTAAAAGTTGTTGACAATGTTGTCCAGCATCTGCCATCCTCAGCTTTCCTGGGGAGGGACAGGCTGACCATCTTCTATCCAGGCCAGCCAAAGCTCTGCAATAAGTGTGGAGATAAAGGGCATCTCGCATCCTCCTGTCCAGTGATGAAGTGCTCTCTGTGTCAGGGTATAGGACATTTGGCAAAAGACTGTAATATCATCAGGTGCAATGCGGTGGGACATCCTTACAGTCAGTGTCCTGAGGCAATGCACAACAATCCTGAGCTCATGAGAGAGTTCTTCCGCATGGACATGGAGGATGCTCGGAGCTCAGCAGCTGGGGTGCCTGTGAGTCCATCTGAGTCTGTGCCAATATCTAATGTGTCTCCCCAGTCTGTGGTGCCCCAGTCTGTGCCAATACCTAATGTGTCTGTGTCTCCCCAGTCTGTGGTGCCCCAGTCTGTGCCAATACCTAATGTGTCTGTGTCTCCCCAGTCTGTGCGTTTACCTAGTGTGCCCATGTCTTCTGTAGGTAAGGTATCGGTTGCCAAAAATGTGTCCAATCCTTCTGTGTCTGTGTCTTCTAAAATTGCAGAAGCAGCAAGAGGTGCTGAGGCAGGTGCGTCAGGTGTGGTGCCAACCCCCCTCCCCCGACGCTGCAGGGTTTCTATTGAGGATCGTGGGGTGGATGGTGGAGAGGCTGGCCTGGTGGTAGATAAGGGAAGGGGGAGTGCAGGTGAAGGGGAGGATAGGGGTAGGGAGGCTGTTGAGTCTGGTTTGTCTAAGGATGATATGGAGTGGTTGGGGGATAGGAGGAGGAGGGGCAAAAGAAGGAAAAAAGGGGGTTCAGTTACCTTAAATCCTAAATTTTTGCCTTTAGAAAATAAGTTTAAGGTCCTGTCTGATGATGATGATGATGAGGATGAATGGGACTCATCCAGTTCTGCATCCTCTATGGAGGATGAGTGCCAGGGTGCAACGAAGCGCGCTGGTTCTCCAGGAAGAGGGAATAGTCAGGCTAAGAAACGGCTGCCTCAACTACCCTAATGGCAGTTCCCACTCCGTTAAAAGTGGCAACCATTAATGTTGCCAGCTTAAGATCAGTAAGTGCTCGTCATGTGGCCTTATTTTTGCTCAGCGAGTTTGATGCTGACATTTTGTTTTTACAAGAGACCCATCTGAGTAGTCTGGCCGATATACATCTGGCAAAGAAGGAGTGGAGACGTGGGCCCTCATTTTGGTCTCTTGCGGCCGAGCCTTACAGCGGAGTTGCAGTCCTTTTTTCTGGTATGGTAACGTGCCGGCGGGTAATTGAGGTAGAGATAGGGAGATGCATGGTCTTAGACGTCTCTGTAAAGGGGCAGGACTTGCGCCTGATTAACATCTATGGTCCCCAGACGAAGTGGGACAGGAAATGCCTCTTTACAAAGATTAAGCCTTTTCTTTTTACGGCCCAGCAGGTTATCTTTGGAGGTGATTTCAACACCATTACTAGGTCTAAAGATAGGAGAGGTTTCAGAGATAAGCTGGGCTATGACACCCTTTTTCTTAATGCGATAGTTAGGGAAGCAGGTCTGGTAGATGCGCACATTAAGCGCTGCCCAGACAGCACGGGGTTCACTTTTCAGCGAGGTAATAGTCAGAGTAGGATAGATAGGTTTTTTTTAAAGGGAGACTCCGCTTTTTCAGCACCTGTGTGTCGGGCAGTGGAGTTTTCTGATCACTGTATTCTATCTGTGACTCTGAATGCCCCAGACATGCCACCTAGGGGGAGGGGTATCTGGAGATTGAATTCGGCCCTCCTGGAAGACGAGAGAGTAAGACAATCCTTTGAGGGTTTTTTTTCAAGCACAGGTAACGATCCTAGACTTTTGCAACAGCAAGTCAGAATGGTGGGAGCTTGTTAAACAGCGGACTGTTGGGCTTTTCAAGGCCATAGGAAGAAAGAAGCAGCAAGATAAGTATATCACCTACCAGCGTTTGCGGAGGAAACTTGACCGCCTTGTTTCGAATGGAGGAGATTCTGGGGCGATCTCTGAGGTGAAGCTCCTCCTTAGGAGACATCAATATGACCGGCACGCCTCTTTGGTTCAGGAGAGGGATTATGGGAAATAACATTCGCCTGACCCTTACCAGAACTGTAAACAGAGCGTAGCAGTTAAGACGGTCAATGGCCTGAGGGACAGTACGGGCTCTCTGACGAAGTCTAGGTCAGGGATCCTGGAGGTTGTCAGGTCATACTATGCCGATCTGCTGGGAGGAAGGAACCTTGATCGGACAAGGATGTTGGGTTTTTTGGACTCTACACCAGGACTGGAAAGTAATGTTTCTTTGATGAATTTGACAGATGAAATCACTGCAGATGAGGTAATTCAGGCTATTGATAAACTAGCCATCAAGAAAACTCCAGGGCCAGATGGTCTGACAGCCGAGTTCTATAAATGTTTTAAAACGATCCTGGCTCCCTACCTTGCGGAGGTTTTTAATGGCTGTTTGAATGAGGGTTCTCTCCCTCCCTCCATGAGGCAATCTGCAGTGATCCTTCTGTCAAAGGGTAAAGATCCTTCCATGATTGGGAATTGGCGCCCCATTAGCCTTCTTAATGTCGATAGAAAGATACTGGCAAAGATTTTCTTCTGGCGATTATCACCAGTTGCAGGCAGTTTGTTATCCCGCCACCAGCACTGTTCAGTCCAAGGTAGAGGAACTTTCTCAGCGGTGTTAGCTGTCCGGGAGGCCTTGGAGCGTTGTAGGGCTGCTGGTTGGGATAAATATTTGCTGACATTGGATCAGGCTAAGGCCTTTGATCGGGTTAATCATGAGTACTTGTGGCTCCTTCTTGACAAATATGGCCTGGAGGGGGGTTTCATTGATTGGCTCAAGATTTTGTACAAAGGGGCTGAAAGCTTTCCTCTGGTTAATGGTTGGGTCGGGCAGCCCTTTGCGGTCAGCTCGGGTGTGTGTCAGGGGTGTCCATTGAGTCCTCTGCTATATGTGTTTGCAATCGACCCCTTCATTAGAAGGCTAGAGAGTGGACCATTGTGTGGGGTACCTTTGGGCATCGCTGGTGAGCCTCCTTTGAAGGTTGTGGCCTATGCTGATAATGTTTCTGTTTTTATCTCTGGGACTGCGGAGGCGCAGGAGGTGGTCTCAGTGATAGGGCAGTATGCAGAGGCATCAGGTTCAAAGGTCAACCAGGACAAGTGTGAAGCTTTCTGGATGGGTGTGGAAGGTGAGAGCTTTGTTCTCCCGGATGACTTCCCGGAGCCCCAACAAAAAATTCGAGTTCTAGGCATTGAATTCGGCCCAGGTGACTATGGTCATGCAAATTGGGTGAACAGGCTGGAGAATTCCGATGCCAAGGTGGCAAGCTGGAAAGGTTGGCAGCTTTCCTTGAGGGAAAAGGTTGATCTGATCAAGACTTACCTGATTCCGATTTTTCTGTATGTCAGTTTTGTTTGCGGCTGTTATGGGGGAACAGAGTAAACCTTGTCAAAAGGAATGTGACTTACCTTCCTAGGCGGGAGGGTGGTCTAGGGATGGTCAACCCTGTAGTCTTTTTCTCTCTGATGTTTCTGAAGTACAATCTTGGTAACATGTTGGCAGAGAGGCCGCCTGGGTGGGTTGGTATTTTCCTGTCCTGGTTTAGGCCCTTTCTGCGAGACTGGGAAAATGGTGGGCCAGTGAAAAGCCTGAGGGTCAAGCATGAACAGCTCCCGGCTTATGTTGCCCCGTGTTTGAAAATGCTTCGGCAGTGGCAAGTAACAGCAGGAGAAGTCAAATCTCTTCCAAGGAAACTTCTTGAGAAGCGGATCATGAGCTCTGCTTTTTGTGAGCCACTGGCCTTGAGGGATTGCCCAAGCCTGGTTTTGGGGGTGGGTTTGCGATTGATTAATTTGGAGAGAATCCCAATGAAGTTTAGGGATCAGGCTTGGCTTGCCTTTCATGGAAAACTATATGTGAAGGGAAACTTGAAGTTTCTTTCCATGAGTGATCGGGGCTGCCCGAGAGTGGAGTGTGGAGGAGTGGTGGAGTCCATGGATCACTTTCTACTTCAATGCCCTTTTAATATAGAGGTGTACAAGAGGGTTGGGAGGGCTCTGAGTATACCCTTCCTCCCCCATATGAGTTATGCAGAGTGGGTGTATGGGGCATTCCAGACTCGTCGGGATTATGATTTGGAAACACTTTTTTTAGTTAGTCTGGTAGTCCGTTATTTCACGTGGAGTGCACGGTGTCAGGTATCCTTACGGGGTAAAATCCTCCCTGTCGAAGTGGTGGTGCAGGACATTCTGGGTGAGGTTGGGAAGATTCGGGGTCTTGAGAAAGGCAGGTGGCAGCAGGAGGCCTGGATAAGGGCGTGGAGGAATATCAGGACTCTGTAGCTGCTGCCTGTTGATCTCGGGGTGTGCGGCTTTTCTTTGTATTCTTGATTCACTCCCCTAGATTTTCAAGATGAAATATATTTTTGATAAAAGGCTACATGCATGGTGACGGTGATGTTCCTTAGTCTGGCTCTCCCATAGGGATTATGTAGTGCGCAATTTGGTTTGTACCATTTATAATGTTCTTGTTTTGTATTATCACATTCAATTATTTTGTAAATATGTTTTATTTATTTATTATGGTTTTATTGTATATAAGTTGTTGTTTGTAAGATTTTCAATAAACAAAATTAACCCCTCATAATGGGCACAGCGGGTGTACAGACCCGGGAACTCAGCACAGGGATGGTGAGAACCCCTCATAATGGGCACAGCGGGTGTACAGACCCGGGAACTCAGCACAGGAGTGGTGGGAACCCCTCATAATGGGCACAGCGGGTGTACAGACCCAGGAACTCAGCACAGGGATGGTGGGAACCCCTCATAATGGGCACAGCGGGTGTACAGACCCAGGAACTCAGCACAGGGATGGTGAGAACCCCTCATAATGGGCACAGCGGGTGTACAGACCCGGGAACTCAGCACAGGGATGGTGGGAACCCCTCATAATGGGCACAGCGGGTGTACAGACCCGGGAACTCAGCACAGGGATGGTGGGAACCCCTCATAATGGGCACAGCGGGTGTACAGACCCGGGAACTCAGCACAGGGATGGTGAGAACCCCTCATAATGGGCACAGCGGGTGTACAGACCCGGGAACTCAGCACAGGGATGGTGAGAACCTCTCATAATGGGCACAGCGGGTGTACAGACCCGGGAATTCAGCACAGGGATGGTGAGAACCCCTCATAATGGGCACAGCGGGTGTACAGACCCGGGAACTCAGCACAGGGATGGTGAGAACCTCTCATAATAGGCACAGCGGGTGTACAGACCCGGGAACTCAGCACAGGGATGGTGGGAACCCCTCATGGGCACAGCGGGTGTACAGACCCGGGAACTCAGCACAGGGATGGTGGGAACCCCTCATAATGGGCACAGCGGGTGTACAGACCCAGGAACTCAGCACAGGGATGGTGGGAACCCCTCATAATGGGCACAGCGGGTGTACAGACCCGGGAACTCAGCACAGGGATGGTGAGAACCCCTCATAATGGGCACAGCCGGTGTACAGACCCGGGAACTCAGCACAGGGATGGTGAGAACCCCTCATAATGGGCACAGCGGGTGTACAGACCCGAGAACTCAGCACAGGGATGGTGAGAACCCCTCATAATGGGCACAGCGGGTGTACAGACCCGGGAACTCAGCACAGGGATGGTGAGAACCCCTCATAATGGGCACAGCGGGTGTACAGACCCGGGAACTCAGCACAGGGATGGTGGGAACCCCTCATAATGGGCACAGCGAGTGTACAGACCCCGGAACTCAGCACAGGGATGGTGGTACCCCTCATAATGGGCACAGCGGGTGTACAGACCCGGGAACTCAGCACAGGGATGGAGAGAACCCCTCATAATGGGCACAGCGGGTGTACAGACCCGGGAACTCAGCACAGGGATGGTGAGAACCTCTCATAATAGGCACAGCGGGTGTACAGACCCGGGAACTCAGCACAGGGATGGTGGGAACCCCTCATAATGGGCAGAGCGGGTGTACAGACCCAGGAACTCAGCACAGGGATGGTGAGAACCTCTCATAATAGGCACAGCGGGTGTACAGACCCGGGAACTCAGCACAGGGATGGTGGGAACCCCTCATAATGGGCACAGCGGGTGTACAGACCCAGGAACTCAGCACAGGGATGGTTGGAACCCCTCATAATGGGCACAGCGGGTGTACAGACCCGGGAACTCAGCACAGGGATGGTGAGAACCCCTCATAATGGGCACAGCGGGTGTACAGACCCGGGAACTCAGCACAGGGATGGTGGGAACCCCTCATGGGCACAGCGGGTGTACAGACCCGGGAACTCAGCACAGGGATGGTGGGAACCCCTCATAATGGGCACAGCGGGTGTACAGACCCAGGAACTCAGCACAGGGATGGTGGGAACCCCTCATAATGGGCACAGCGGGTGTACAGACCCGGGAACTCAGCACAGGGATGGTGAGAACCCCTCATAATGGGCACAGCGGGTGTACAGACCCGGGAACTCAGCACAGGGATGGTGGGAACCCCTCATAATGGGCACAGCGGGTGTACAGACCCGGGAACTCAGCACAGGGATGGTGAGAACCCCTCATAATGGGCACAGCGGGTGTACAGACCCGGGAACTCAGCACAGGGATGGTGAGAACCCCTCATAATGGGCACAGCGGGTGTACAGACCCGAGAACTCAGCACAGGGATGGTGAGAACCCCTCATAATGGGCACAGCGGGTGTACAGACCCGGGAACTCAGCACAGGGATGGTGAGAACCCCTCATAATGGGCACAGCGGGTGTACAGACCCGGGAACTCAGCACAGGGATGGTGGGAACCCCTCATAATGGGCACAGCGGGTGTACAGACCCGGGAACTCAGCACAGGGATGGTGGGAACCCCTCATAATGGGCACAGCGGGTGTACAGACCCGAGAACTCAGCACAGGGATGGTGGGAAACTGCCATTCCTCTCCCTGACAGCGAGGTGTGAGGTTGCTAGTTCCTTTGCTCCTGTGCTTCCAGAGACCAGGGACTAGAGTTGCTCCTCTGCCCCAGGAGTGATGCAGGATCCTGGGGAGGACCCTGGTGGAGGCCCCCTGGATAGGCCTCAGCCTGTGGACGACACTGGGCCTGGCCCAAGGAAAGATGAGTCCCTGTCTGCCTTTAGACGGAGGGTTATTGAAACGTTGAAGCGGATTGAGAAGGAAGAGGAGAAGTTGGTGGCTTTGAAAAATGAATTTAAAAAGAAAAAGCAGATTTGTGCCAAAGTTTTCAGCAAGAAAAGACCGGCTCTGAGGCCTGAGCTGAGAGACCTGGAACAAGCTCTGCGGAAGCAGAAAGAACTGGTGAGTTCTCTGAAGGAGAATAGTGGAGCATTTAAAGAGAAATATAAGAATGAAGAAAGATTCAGCCAAATGAGAAGAGGAGCCGCTTCCTGCATGGAGGGTGAGGAGACCAGTGAGGAGATGCAGCTAGAGACAGCAGAGAGTGAGAAAGTGGGCCCGGAGGATGAGCCCAGCTCTTCAACACCTCAGACATCTGCTGAGCCCTCAATGGTGGAGGCCCCTGTCCCCTTCACTCCCCAGCAATGTGGAACATCTGAGCAGGAGGTTGAAGGTTCTGCCATGCTGGATTTCATCAATAAACTTGAATCCACTTCCCAGGATGGTGAGGAAAAGATGGACGCCGTTCCTAGCCCTGTGGAAGAAAGACCTGTGGAGAGACAAGGTGCAGGTACTGTGTGTGTACAGGATGATGGTGTGAACTTTAATGACAATGTGCTTGCTGAGGGTTGTAGTGCTGCAGGCAGTCAGCCCAGACCCATAGACAATACACAGCATGCAATAACATCTGCTAATAACTGTCAGCTTCAGTCTGCAGAGAGGTCCATGGACAATACAGAGACTTTGCCTGGACCAGGCACAGCGGCTGTTCCTGTGAATGGTGGAGGAGATGCTGGGTGCAGTAGTGCTACAAGTTTCCAGGAGTCTGCAGCAGCCATGACTGTGATTGATCCCAGAAAAGAAACCATGTGCTCGGGGGAGGGGGAGGGTCCTGCCTCTAATCAGAAGACTGCTATCCCAGCTGTTTCAGACTCTCTGCCAGCAGGTTTGATTGTGTCTAAGGACAAGACTGCAAATGCTGCTGGTATAAGAAAAACTTATGCTGGTGTTGCTGCTACAAGATCTGGGAAGGGGCAGCAAGCAGGGAGGGAGCATGAAAATGTTTTATCTTCCTCCATGTTTAAAAGGAGGAATGTTGTGCAATTAAAATGGGAAGGCAGTGGAATCCCCCCACATAGGAGGGCAGTGGTGGATAAGATTCTACAGATGGGGTTTACACCCGGAGATATCTTCGCCCTGATCAGTCCGGCAGGTTCCTATGAATATGATTTGTCCTTTATCCGTCCGGAGTCTTTGGACATATTTTGGGAGAAGTATGAGCACGTGTGTAGGGGCCTGCCGGACTGGAAAGGGCTCATCCCAAAGCTTGTTTCACGCCAGCCCCTCATTAAAATGGTCACAATTTTGGTCCGCAATGAATCCATACCACAAGGGGATTTATCTGTATGGTTGAGGAGGTATGGAGACGTCCTGAGCCCCCTAAAAAAGATTGTAGATGATCGGGGAATATGGACGGGGGGATGGTCTGTACAGCTAAAATTAAAAGTTGTTGACAATGTTGTCCAGCATCTGCCATCCTCAGCTTTCCTGGGGAGGGACAGGCTGACCATCTTCTATCCAGGCCAGCCAAAGCTCTGCAATAAGTGTGGAGATAAAGGACATCTCGCATCCTCCTGTCCAGTGATGAAGTGCTCTCTGTGTCAGGGTATAGGACATTTGGCGAAGGATTGTAATATCATCAGGTGCAATCTGTGCAATGCGGTGGGACATCCTTACAGTCAGTGTCCTGAGGCAATGCACAACAATCCTGAGCTCATGAGAGAATTCTTCCGCATGGACATGGAGGATGCTCGGAGCTCAGCAGCTGGGGTGCCTGTGAGTCCATCTGAGTCTGTGTCAATACCCAATGTGTCTCCCCAATCTGTGGTGCCCCAGTCTGTGTCAATACCTAATGTGTCTCCCCAATCTGTGGTGCCCCAGTCTGTGCCAATACCTAATGTGTCTGTGTCTCCCCAGTCTGTGCGTTTACCTAGTGTGCCCATGTCTTCTGTAGGTAAGGTATCGGTTGCCAAAAATGTGTCCAATCCTTCTGTGTCTGTGTCTTCTAAAATTGCAGAGGCAGCAAGAGGTGCTGAGGCAGGTGCGTCAGGTGTGGTGCCAACCCCCCTCCCCCGACGCTGCAGGGTTTCTATTGAGGATCGTGGGGTGCAGAGGAGTGGGGTGGATGGTGGAGAGGCTGGCCTGGTGGTAGATAAGGGAAGGGGGAGTGGGGGGGTGGGGGGTGAAGGGGAGGATGGGGGTGGGGAGGCTGTTGAGTCTGGTTTGTCTAAGGATGATATGGAGTGGTTGGAGGATAGGAGGAGGAGGGGCAAAAGAAGGAAAAAAGGGGGTTCCGTTACCTTAAATCCTAAATTTTTGCCTTTAGAAAATAAGTTTAAGGTCCTGTCTGATGATGATGATGATGATGATGAGGATGAATGGGACTCATTCAGTTCTGCATCCTCTATGGAGGATGAGTGCCAGGGTGCAACAAAGCGCGCTGGTTCTCCAGGAAGAGGGAGTAGTCAGGCTAAGAAACGGCTGCCTCAACTACCCTAATGGCAGTTCCCACTCCGTTAAAAGTGGCAACCATTAATGTTGCCAGCTTAAGATCAGTAAGTGCTCGTCATATGGCTTTATTTTTGCTCAGCGAGTTTGATGCTGACATTTTGTTTTTACAAGAGACCCATCTGAGTAGTCTGGCCGATATACATCTGGCAAAGAAGGAGTGGAGACGTGGGCCCTCATTTTGGTCTCTTGCGGCCGAGCCTTACAGCGGAGTTGCAGTCCTTTTTTCTGGTATGGTAACGTGCCGGCGGGTAATTGAGGTAGAGATAGGGAGATGCATGGTCTTAGACGTCTCTGTGAAGGGGCAGGACTTGCGCCTGATTAACATCTATGGTCCCCAGACGAAGTGGGACAGGAAATGCCTCTTTACAAAGATTAAGCCTTTTCTTTTTACGGCCCAGCAGGTTATCTTTGGAGGTGATTTCAACACCATTACTAGGTCTAAAGACAGGAGAGGTTTCAGAGATAAGCTGGGCTATGACACCCTTTTTCTTAATGCGATAGTTAGGGAAGCAGGTCTGGTAGATGCGCACATTAAGCGCTGCCCAGACAGCACGGGGTTCACTTTTCAGCGAGGTAATAGTCAGAGTAGGATAGATAGGTTTTTTTTAAAGGGAGACTCCGCTTTTTCAGCACCTGCGTGTCAGGCAGTGGAGTTCTCTGATCACTGTATTCTATCTGTGACTCTAAATGCCCCAGACATGCCACCTAGGGGGAGGGGTATCTGGAGATTGAATTCGGCCCTCCTGGAAGACGAGAGAGTAAGACAATCCTTTGAGGATTTTTTTCAAGCACAGGTAACGATCCTAGACTTTTGCAACAGCAAGTCAGAATGGTGGGAGCTTGTTAAACAGCGGACTGTTGGGCTTTTCAAGGCCATAGGAAGAAAGAAGCAGCAAGATAAGTATATCACCTACCAGCGTTTGCGGAGGAAACTTGACCGCCTTGTTTCGAATGGAGGAGATTCTGGGGCGATCTCTGAGGTGAAGCTCCTCCTTAGGAGACATCAATATGACCGGCACGCCTCTTTGGTTCAGGAGAGGGATTACGGGAAATACCATTCGCCTGACCCTTACCAGAACTGTAAACAGAGCGTAGCAGTTAAGACGGTCAATGGCCTGAGGGACAGTACGGGCTCTCTGACAAAGTCTAGGTCAGGGATCCTGGAGGTTGTCAGGTCATACTATGCCGATCTCCTGGGAGGAAGGAACCTTGATCGGACAAGGATGTTGGGTTTTTTGGACTCTACACCAGGACTGGAAAGTAATGTTCCTTTGATGAATTTGACAGATGAAATCACTGCAGATGAGGTAATTCAGGCTATTGATAAACTAGCCATCAAGAAAACTCCAGGGCCAGATGGTTTGACAGCCGAGTTCTATAAATGTTTTAAAACGATCCTGGCTCCCTACCTTGCGGAGGTTTTTAATGGCTGTTTGAATGAGGGTTCTCTCCCTCCCTCCATGAGGCAATCTGCAGTGATCCTTCTGTCAAAGGGTAAAGATCCTTCCATGATTGGGAATTGGCGCCCCATTAGCCTTCTTAATGTCGATAGAAAGATACTGGCAAAGATTTTCTTCTGGCGATTATCACCAGTTGCAGGCAGTTTGTTATCCCGCCACCAGCACTGTTCGGTCCAAGGTAAAAGCACTTTCTCAGCAGTGTTAGCTGTCCGGGAGGCCTTGGAGCGTTGTAGGGCTGCTGGTTGGGGTAAATTTTTGCTGACATTGGATCAGGCTAAGGCCTTTAATCGGGTTAATCATGAGTACTTGTGGCTCCTTCTTGACAAATATGGCCTGGAGGGGGGTTTCATTGATTGGCTCAAGATTTTGTACAAAGGGGCTGAAAGCTTTCCTCTGGTTAATGGTTGGGTCGGGCAGCCCTTTGCGGTCGGCTCGGGTGTGCGTCAGGGGTGTCCATTGAGTCCTCTGCTATATGTGTTTGCAATCGACCCCTTCATTAGAAGGCTAGAGAGTGGACCATTGTGTGGGGTACCTTTGGGCATCGCTGGTGAGCCTCCTTTGAAGGTTGTGGCCTATGCTGATGATGTTTCTGTTTTTATCTCTGGGACTGCGGAGGCGCAGGAGGTGGTCTCAGTGATAGGGCAGTATGCAGAGGCATCAGGTTCAAAGGTCAACCAGGACAAGTGTGAAGCTTTCTGGATGGGTGGGGAAGGTGAGAGCTTTGTTCTCCCGGATGACTTCCCGGAGCCCCAACAAAAAATTCGAGTTCTAGGCATTGAATTCGGCCCAGGTGACTATGGTCATGCAAATTGGGTGAACAGGCTGGAGAATGCCGATGCCAAGGTGGCAAGCTGGAAAGGTTGGCAGCTTTCCTTGAGGGAAAAGGTTGATCTGATCAAGACTTACCTGATTCCGATTTTTCTGTATGTCAGTTTTGTTTGCATTTTGCCAGTTTCTCTCTATACCAGGATCTATAGTTGTTTCTTCCAGCTGTTATGGGGGAACAGAATAAACCTTGTCAAAAGGAATGTGACTTACCTTCCTAGGCGGGAGGGTGGTCTAGGGATGGTCAACCCTGTAGTCTTTTTCTCTCTGATGTTTCTGAAGTACAATCTTGGTAACATGTTGGCAGAGAGACCGCCTGGGTGGGTTGGTATTTTCCAGTCCTGGTTTAGGCCCTTTCTGCGAGACTGGGAAAATGGTGGGCCAGTGAAAAGCCTGAGGGTCAAGCATGAACAGCTCCCGGCTTATGTTGCCCCGTGTTTGAAAATGCTTCGGCAGTGGCAAGTAACAGCAGGAGAAGTCAAATCTCTTCCAAGGAAACTTCTTGAGAAGCGGATCATGAGCTCTGCTTTTTGCGAGCCACTGGCCTTGAGGGATTGCCCAAGCCTGGTTTTGGGGGTGGGTTTGCGATTGATTAATTTGGAGAGAATCCCAATGAAGTTTAGGGATCAGGCTTGGCTTGCCTTTCATGGAAAACTATATGTGAAGGGCAACTTGAAGTTTCTTTCCATGAGTGATCGGGGCTGCCCGAGAGTGGAGTGTGGAGGAGTGGTGGAGTCCATGGATCACTTTCTACTTCAGTGCCCTTTTAATATAGAGGTGTACAAGAGGGTTGGGAGGGCTCTGAGTATACCCTTCCTCCCCCATATGAGTTATGCAGAGTGGGTGTATGGGGCATTCCAGACTCGTCGGGATTATGATTTGGAAACACTTTTTTTAGTTAGTCTGGTAGTCCGTTATTTCACGTGGAGTGCACGGTGTCAGGTATCCTTACGGGGTAAAATCCTCCCTGTCGAAGTAGTGGTGCAGGACATTCTGGGTGAGGCTGGGAAGATTCGGGGTCTTGAGAAAGGCAGGTGGCAGAAGGAGGCCTGGATAAGGGCGTGGAGGAATATCAGGACTCTGTAGCTGCTGCCTGTTGATCTCGGGGTGTGCGGCTTTTCTTTGTATTCTTGATTCACTCCCCTAGATTTTTAAGATGAAATATATTTTTGATAAAAGGCTCCATGCATGGTGACGGTGATGTTCCTTAGTCTGGCTCTCCCATAGGGATTGTGTTGTGCGCAATTTGTTTTGTACCATTTATTATGTTCTTGTTTTGTATTATCACATTCAATTATTTTGTAAATATGTTTTATTTATTTATTATGGTTTTATTGTATATAAGTTGTTGTTTGTAAGTTTTTTCAATAAACAAAATTAACCCCTCATAATGGGCACAGCGGGTGTACAGACCCGGGAACTCAGCACAGGGATGGTGGGAACCTCTCATAATGGGCACAGCGGGTGTACAGACCCCGGAACTCAGCACAGGGATGGTGGGAACCCCTCATAATGGGCACAGCGGATGTACAGACCCAGGAACTCAGCACAGGGATGGTGAGAACCCCTCATAATGGGCACAGCGGGTGTACAGACCCAGGAACTCAGCACAGGAGTGGTGGGAACCCTTCATAATGGGCACAGCGGGTGTACAGACCCGGGAACTCAGCACAGGGATGGTGGGAACCCCTCATAATGGGCACAGCGGGTGTACAGACCCGGGAACTCAGCACAGGGATGGTGGGAACCCCTCATAATGGGCACAGCGGGTGTACAGACCCGGGAACTCAGCACAGGGATGGTGGGAACCCCTCATAATGGGCACAGCGGGTGTACAGACCCGGGAACTCTGCATTGGGATGGTGGGTATCCCTTATAATGGGCACAGCGGGTGTACAGACCCGGGAACTCGGCACAGGGATGGTGAGAACCCCTCATAATGGGCACAGCGGGTGTACAGACCCGGGAACTCAGCACAGGGATGGTGAGAACCCCTCATAATGGGCACAGCGGGTGTACAGACCCGGGAACTCAGCACAGGGATGGTGAGAACCCCTCATAATGGGCACAGCGGGTGTACAGACCCGGGAACTCGGCACAGGGATGGTGAGAACCTCTCATAATGGGCACAGCGGGTGTACAGACCCGGGAACTCGGCACAGGGATGGTGAGAACCCCTCATAATGGGCACAGCGGGTGTACAGACCCGGGAACACAGCACAGGGATGGTGAGAACCCCTCATAATGGGCACAGCGGGTGTACAGACCCGGGAACTCAGCACAGGGATGGTGAGAACCCCTCATAATGGGCACAGCGGGTGTACAGACCCGGGAACTCAGCACAGGGATGGTGGGAACCCCTCATAATGGGCACAGCGGGTGTACAGACCCGGGAACTCAGCACAGGGATGGTGGGAACCCCTCATAATGGGCACAGCGGGTGTACAGACCCGGGAACTCAGCACAGGGATGGTGGGAACCCCTCATAATGGGCACAGCGGGTGTACAGACCCGGGAACTCAGCACAGGGATGGTGGGAACTCCTCATAATGGGCACAGCGGGTGTACAGACCCAGGAACTCAGCACAGGGATGGTGGGAACCCCTCATAATGGGCACAGCGGGTGTACAGACCCAGGAACTCAGCACAGGGATGGTGGGAACCCCTCATAATGGGCACAGCGGGTGTACAGACCCGGGAACTCAGCACAGGGATGGTGGGAACCCCTCATAATGGGCACAGCGGGTGTACAGACCCGGGAACTCAGCACAGGGATGGTGGGAACCCCTCATAATGGGCACAGCGGGTGTACAGACCCGGGAACTCAGCACAGGGATGGTGGGAACCCCTCATAATGGGCACAGCGGGTGTACAGACCCGGGAACTCGGCACAGGGATGGTGGGAACCCCTCATAATGGGCACAGCGGGTGTACAGACCCGGGAACTCGGCACAGGGATGGTGAGAACCCCTCATAATGGGCACAGCTGGTGTACAGACCCGGGAACTCGGCACAGGGATGGTGAGAACCCCTCATAATGGGCACAGCGGGTGTACAGACCCGGGAACTCAGCACAGGGATGGTGAGAACCCCTCATAATGGGCACAGCGGGTATACAGACCCGGGAACTCAGCACAGGGATGGTGGGAACCCCTCATAATGGGCACAGCGGGTGTACAGACCCGGGAACTCAGCACAGGGATGGTGGGAACCCCTCATAATGGGCACAGCGGGTGTACAGACCCGGGAACTCAGCACAGGGATGGTGGGAACCCCTCATAATGGGCACAGCGGGTGTACAGACCCGGGAACTCAGCACAGGGATGGTGGGAACCCCTCATAATGGGCACAGCGGGTGTACAGACCCAGGAACTCAGCACAGGGATGGTGGGAACCCCTCATAATGGGCACAGCGGGTGTACAGACCCGGGAACTCGGCACAGGGATGGTGAGAACCCCTCATAATGGGCACAGCTGGTGTACAGACCCGGGAACTCAGCACAGGGATGGTGGGAACCCCTCATAATGGGCACAGCTGGTGTACAGACCCGGGAACTCGGCACAGGGATGGTGAGAACCCCTCATAATGGGCACAGCGGGTGTACAGACCCGGGAACTCAGCACAGGGATGGTGAGAACCTCTCATAATGGGCACAGCGGGTGTACAGACCCGGGAACTCAGCACAGGGATGGTGAGAACCCCTCATAATGGGCACAGCGGGTGTACAGACCCGGGAACTCAGCACAGGGATGGTGAGAACCCCTCATAATGGGCACAGCGGGTGTACAGACCCGGGAACTCAGCACAGGGATGGTGGGAACCCCTCATAATGGGCACAGCGGGTGTACAGACCTTGCTGCACATTCAGCTTGTGTTGGTTTGTGCTGCCACCTGCTGGCAGACTTTCATATGACAGGAGAAGGCAGCACTGCGCGGTTCCCGGAGGAAGTTCGGTGATATAAATATTATTATGTAACATTAATAAGTATAAATATTATGTTTTCTGTTGCTTCTGCAGTGTGAGAACGATTTCCCAGAATGCTCTGTGGTGATGACTGTTAGTTGTTGCCATGGGTTACAGAGATGGGAATGTCCCATAGTTACACATTACATTGGACGGTGACATCTCCGGGTGACGATGCAAACACAGCGATGGGAAATCATTTACAAAACAAGCCCAGGGGAGGGGGAGGGGCAAGAAGTCTGACAGGACCCTCCCTGGGGCCCCTAGGAACCCCACCTGACAGAAGACCCCGGGGGCCCCTAGGAACCCCACCTGACAGCACCCTCCCTGGGGCCCCTAGGAACCCCACCTGACAGAAGACCCCGGGGGCCCCTAGGAACCCCACCTGACAGCACCCTCCCTGGGGCCCCTAGGAACCCCACCTGACAGGACCCTCCCTGGGGCCCCTAGGAACCCCACCTGACAGCACCCTCCCTGGGGCCCCTAGGAACCCCACCTGACAGCAACCTCCCTGGGGCCCCTAGGAACCCCACCTGACAGCACCGTCCCTGGGGCTCCTAGGAACCCCACCTGACAGCACAGCCCGGGGGGCCCCTAGAAACCCCACCTGACAGCACCCTACCTGGTGCCCCTAGGAACCCCACCTGACAGCACCCTCCCAGGGGCCCCTAGGAACCCCACCTGACAGCACCGTCCCTGGGGCTCCTAGGAACCCCACCTGACAGCACAGCCCGGGGGGCCCCTAGAAACCCCACCTGACAGCAACCTCCCTGGGGCCCCTAGGAACCCCACCTGACAGCACCCTCCCTGGGGCACCTAGGAACCCCACCTGACAGCACCCTCCCTGGGGCACCTAGGAACCCCACCTGACAGCACCATCCCTGGGGCTCCTAGGAACCCCACCTGACAGCACACCCCGGGGGGCCCCTAGAAACCCCACCTGACAGCACCCTCCCTGGTGCCCCTAGGAACCCAACCTGACAGCACCCTCCCAGGGGCCCCTAGGAACCCCACTTGACAGCACCATCCCTGGGGCTCCTAGGAACCCCACCTGACAGCAACCTCCCTGGGGCCCCTAGGAACCCCACCTGACAGCACCATCCCTGGGGCTCCTAGGAACCCCACCTGACAGCACACCCCGGGGGGCCCCTAGAAACCCCACCTGACAGCACCCTCCCTGGTGCCCCTAGGAACCCAACCTGACAGCACCCTCCCAGGGGCCCCTAGGAACCCCACCTGGCAGCACCCTCCCTGGGGCCCCTAGGAACCCCACCTGACAGCACCGTCCCTGGGGCTCCTAGGAACCCCACCTGACAGCACAGCCCGGGGGGCCCCTAGAAACTCCACCTGACAGCACCCTCCCTGGGGCCCCTAGGAACCCCACCTGACAGCACCCTCCCTGGGGCCCCTAGGAACCCTACCTGACAGCACCATCCCTGGGGCTCCTAGGAACCCCACCTGACAGCACACCCCGGGGGGCCCCTAGAAACCCCACCTGACAGCACCCTCCCTGGTGCCCCTAGGAACCCAACCTGACAGCACCCTCCCAGGGGCCCCTAGGAACCCCACCTGGCAGCACCCTTCCTGGGGCGCCTAGGAACCCAACCTGACAGCACCCTCCCAGGGGCCCCTAGGAACCCCACCTGACAGCACCGTCCCTGGGGCCCCTAGGAACCCCACCTGACAGCACAGCCTGGGGGGCCCCTAGAAACTCCACCTGACAGCACCCTCCCTGGGGACCCTAGGAACCCCACCTGACAGCACACCCCGGGGGGCCCCTAGGAACCCCTCCTGACAGCAAGCTCCCTGGGGCCCCTAGGAACTCCACCTGACAGCACCCTCCCTGGGGCCCTTAGGAACCCCACCTGACAGAAGACCCCGGGGGCCCCTAGGAACCCCACTTGACAGCACCCTCAGGGGGCCCCTAAGAACCCCACCTGACAGCACCCTCAGGGGGCCCCTAGGAACCACCAGAAGGAATGTAAAGGAAGAGACTCTGCTACTAATATTGGAGCTGTGAACAGAACGTTCCCTTCTTGAGCACATTAAATGGCACCTTCACATGCCATGGCAGAGTACAAGGAGGACTAATGGGGAGGAGACCATATAAACCCGATCAGTAAAATCTCACAGAATCTTTAGCATGTGGAGCTTTCATTATCATAATCAGTTCTAAAGGGGGGCGGGGCGCCTGCTGAGCCGGAGGGCCGTCTGTACTGTCTCATTGCCGGCTGATCCTCTTCTCCCTCCTCTGCAGTGCTGCCAGCTCCTCCTCCTCTTCTCCCTCCTCCTGCAGTGCTTCCGGCTCCTCCTCCTCTTCTCTCTCCTCCTGCAGCACTGCCGGCTCCTCCTCCTCTTCTCCCTCCTCCTGCAGTGCTTCCAGCTCCTCCTCCTCTTCTCCCTACTCCACAGTGCTTCCGGCTTCTCCTCCTCTTCTCCCTCCTCCGCAGTGCTTCCGGCTCCTCCTCCTCTTCTCCCTCCTCCTGCAGCGCTACTGGCTCCTCCTCCTCTTCTCCCTCCTCCTGCAGTGCTTCCGGCTCCTCCTCCTCTTCTCCCTCCTCCGCAGTGCCTCCGGCTCCTCCTCCTCTTCTCCCTCCTCTGCAGTGCTGCCGGCTCCTCCTCCTCTTCTCCCTCCTCCGCAGTGCCTCCGGTTCCTCCTCCTCTTCTCTCTCCTCGCGGTGCTTCCGGCTCCTCCTCCTCTTCTCCCTCCTCTGCAGTGCCTCCGGCTCCTCCTCCTCTTCTCTCTCCTCCGCAGTGCCTCCGGCTCCTCCTCCTCTTCTCTCTCCTCCGCGGTGCTTCTGGCTCCTCCTCCTCTTCTCCCTCCTCCGCGGTGCGTCCGGCTCCTCCTCCTCTTCTCCCTCTTCCTGCAGCGCTTCCAGCTCCTCCTCCTCTTCTCCCTCCTCCGCAGTGCTTCCGGCTCCTCCTCCTCTTCTCCCTCCTCTGCGGTGCTTCCGGCTCCTCCTCCTCTTCTCCCTCCTCCACAGTGCTGCCGGCTCCCCCTCCTCCTCTTCTCCCTCCTCCTGCAGTGCTTCCGGCTCCTCCTCCTCTTTCTCCCTGCTCCGCAGTGCTTCCGGCTCCTCCTCCTCCTCTTCTCCCTCCTCCGCGGTGCTTCCGGCTCCTCCTCCTCATCTCCCTCCTCCACGGTGCTTCCGGTTCCTCCTCTTCTCCCTCCTCCGTGGTGCTTCCGGCTCCTCCTCCTCTTCTCCCTCCTCCTGCAACGCTTCTGGCTCCTCCTCCTCTTCTCCCTCCTCCGCAGCGCTTCCGGCTCTTCCTCCTCTTCTCCCTCCTCCGCAGTGCTTCCGGCTTCCCTCCTCTACACTTCTGTGGGAAGCTGCTGCTGGCAAACAGGGATGTTTCAGGATGGAGAGCGGAGAGCGGGGGGGGGGGAGCAAATAAGTCATTTACTGGCCCCTTCCTTTCCTGAATGAGCACAGTGAGCGATCGGCACCAATCACTCCTTTAGCCATTAATCCCTGAAACCCATGATGGGGCACTATTCCTCCCACTGACACCAATGATGGGACACTATTCCTCCCACTGACACCAATGATGGGGCACTATTCCTCCCACTGATACCAATGATGGGACACTATTCCTCCCACTGACACCAATGATGGGACACTATTCCCCCCACTGACACCAATGATGGGGCACTATTCCCCCCACTGATACCAATAATGGGGCACTATTCCTCCCACTGACACCAATGATGGGGCACTATTGATCTTTTGTTAAAAAGAATCAAGCAACCAATTTTATACAAAAGTAAAAAACAAAACCATAGTACAAAACTTCAACATAAATCCAAGGAATACACATCCATGTTCAGAATATATACAATATATACATAATCCGTTACCAAAACTATTTACATAAAGCAGCAGAGAGGGCCTAAGAGGCACAACCCATCACCTATGTACGCAGCCATTTATCAAAAAATAAATCCAAATAATAATAATCTAGGGTGATAAGAGACAGACAGCCACACCCGGGAAAGAGACTCCTGGCAGTCAGGGGGGCTTGAAACCCCTCCACGCCTTCAACCAAGCCCCCTGACTCCGCTTGTCTCTCTCAAGCACCCGAATCTTCTCCACCTCATGTAAAATGTCATACACCACCACCTGAACAGGAAGGATTTTACGCCGAATGCAGACCTGACACCGTGCGTTCCAAGTGAAATAACGGACTACTAGGCTAACTAGAAAAAGTGTATCTAAACAAAAAACCCCACCAGTATTGAATGCTCCATACACCCACTCAGCATAACCCAGCCTGGAGAGGAAAGGGACACCGAGGGCCCGCCCCACCTGTTTGTACACCTCTATGTTAAAAGGGCAATGAAGCAGAAAATGGTCCATAGTCTCCTCCTCACCTGTACACTCCTCCCGAGGACAGCTACGATCCACCCCACTGCGGAATTTCAAATTGCCCCTAACATAGAGCCTCCCATGGAAGCACAACCAGGCCAGATCCCTGAATTTAGGGGGTACTCTGTCCAAATTAATAAGTCTTAACCCTGCCCTCAAAACTGGGCCTGGGCAATCCCTTAAGGCCAGTGGGTCATGAAAGACTTCGCTCAAGACTCGACTCATAAGGACTTTCCTCGGAACCGATCTGAGATCTTCAGCCGACAATCGCCACTGCCGTAGTAACTTCAGGCACGGAGCGACATAGGCTGGTAGCTGACCACGATGACCCCTGAGATTCTTCACTTGGCCACCTTCTTCCCAAAGTCGTAGAAAAGGCCTAAACCAAGATCTAAATATGCCTGCCCATCCAGGAGGTTCCACTGCAAGCATATTACCAATATTAAACTTGAGAAAAAGCAGTGAAAAGAAAAGAACTGGGTTGACCATACCTAAGCCACCCTCCCTCCTGGATAGATAGGTGACATTCCTCTTGATGGGGTTCAGTCTGTTCCCCCACAACATCTGGAAAAACACACTACTGACCCTAGCATAGAGAGACACTGGCAAGATGCAGACAAAGCTGACATACAAGAAGATCGGAATCAGGTAAGTCTTAATCAGATCAACCCTTTCCCTCATAGATAACTTCCATTTCTTCCAGCTGACCACCTTAGTATTGGCAATTTCCAGTCTGCCTTCCCAGTTTTTGAGGCCATAATCGCCGTGTCCAAATTCAATGCCTAGAATCTTAATTCTTTCCTGGGGCACTGGAAAGGTGTCCGGGAGATCAAAACCCTCACCTTCCTTTCCCATCCAGAAAACTTCACTCTTTTCCTGATTGATCTTGGAGCCTGATGCTTCAGAATACCATAATGTCAGAGAGACCACCTTCTCTGCTTCATCCGCCCCAGTGACAATCACCGACACATCGTCCGCATAGGCAACAACCCTCAAAGGCGGCTCACCCGGGAGCCCCACTGGCACCACACACAACATGCTGCTCTCTTGCAAAAATAAAATTTCAGCATCTAATTGGCTGAACAAAAAGAAGGCCATAGAACGAGCTCTTACTGACTTAATGCTGGCGACATTAATTGTCACCACTTTTAACGGAGGGGGAACCGCCATTTGGGTTATTGGGTGGATTGCTTCTTAGCTCCCCTCTGCTGCTCATCACCAGAAGCCTCTCTCTTTCTTGAGGCCGCCTCAAACTCCATCTCAGAATCAGAACTTCGCTCTGAAGAAGCTCCAGATGAAGAGATATCCCAATTAGAGGACCTATACCGGTTGGAGACAGGCACTGGAGCCGTCCTCACCACCTGCTTCTTCCGCTTCCCAACCTTCCTTCTCTCCTCCAGGTACTGCAGGTCAGCTTCAGAGATGCCCTCATCTATTACTTTTTTCTGTGAAGTCTTTACAGAAGACTTCTTTACAGAGGAAGAAGCAACCTTTTTAGTACCCACTACCACTGCTGGTGGGGGGGGGTGCTCCCTTTGAGTCAGACTTAGGAGGGGTAGACTCCTGGGGGGTAACTGACTCAGGGGGCACAGACTTGGAAGGTTCTGACACAAGAGGAGGGGATACAGTAGGCTGGGGGGAGACAGATACAGAAGGAATACTTACAGACACATGAGGGGTGGCCACAGGAACTGGAGAGGGATCCTGAGCAGGACCAGGGGAGTCGGTCACCGCAGAGGAGGATGGTACACCAGGGGCCTCACCCTCCATCCTGTCCAGCCTTGACATGTCATCAATTACCTCCTTCTCCATATTGTGCCAGGCTTCAGGACATCTGCTGTAGGGGTGGCCAAGGCGCAGGCACAGGTTGCACCTGATCATCTCGGTGCAGTCCTTGGCCATATGACCCTGACCCCGACACACTGAACATATCAAGGCTGAACAGGAGGAGCTCAAATGCCCCTTTTCTCCACAGCGGTGACACAGCTTCGGCTGACCAGGGTAAAAAACAGTCATCCTATCCCTCCCTATAAAAGCTGAGGAGGGCAGGTGACGGACAACATTCCCATCCCTGGCCAACCTGACTGTAACCGACCAACCCCCAGTCCAGATGTTACGCTCATCAAGGATTTTATTGGGCTTGGTCAAAACCTCCCCATAGTTCCTTAACCAAACCTCTAGATCCCGGGCAGGGACACTCTCATTAGTGAGGATAATTGTGATTTTTTTTACTGTAGACCTCTGAGAAACTGCAACTGGGGCCAGACCTTCCCATTCAGGTCTTGACCTGCAACGAGCCTCATATCTCTCCCAGAACAGGTCAAGACCCTCTGGCCTGGTGAAGCTAACTGTATAATCCCGTGTCCCAGCTACATGTATAAAGGCATACAGATCATTTGCCCCAAAACCCATCTCTAGAATCAAATCCACAACTGCACGCCGTGCTGGAGGGATCGCACCACCTTCCCATTTCAGAATAACAACATTACGTCTGGGACCCCCAGCAGAAGCCAGAGACCCAAGACCAGATCCTGGGGTGCTCAAAGTGGTAGCCTGTAGGGGAAAACCCCGCTTGGGAGCAGAGCTACCAGGAGCAGAGCGTACCACCTGAGCAAAGGTAAGTTTTTCAGGGCCAAGGCCCCACACTGAAGTCATAGCAGTCTGTACATTACTATTATTATTCACTGCTTGAACGGAGTTGGTAGGACTGTCCACACTTGAACTGGGACCATTGTTCATCACACTGGTGCTGGGATGATTTTTATCAGTCACACAAAACTTCACATTCCCATCAGGAATAATCACAGTTTCTGCTGCAATACCAGCTGTTTCCTGAAGCTGTGCTGTAGAGTCCTCAGCAGCTGTGGGGCAAACAGCTTCAGCCAAAGGGGGGTTAATAGGCTCTGCTGAATGTTGTAGTTCATCTGCAGGAATGTCATTTTTTAAAAGCAAACTTTGCTGTACTGCAGCATCAGCAGGCACAGCATTACTACACATGGGACTAGCAGCCTGACTCTCACTGGGTACATTGTCTGTATCAGTCACAGTGTTGAATGGCACAACAATTGTTTTATTCACAATATGGGACTTGACAGGCTTTACCTTGTCAGGCACATTGTCTGTAATGTCCTCATCATTAAATGCCAGCTGATCCCCCCGCATAGGAGACTCCATTACCTGGATGGCCCTGAGCATGCCTCCTGAGTCCTGGGAAGGCATGGGGCTGCTTACCTCTCCCTGAGGGGGCAGGGGGTCAGAACTGGGGGTCTCCTCCTCCACCTCCATCTTTGTCATCCTCGCAAATCTTTTATCATTGTAAAACTTTTCCTTAAATGGCCCATCTCTTCCTTCCATGATGGATACAATGGTCTCCTGATGTTCCACCCGGACCTTGGCCAGTTGGATCTCCGGATCCATGGACCCTCGTTTCTGGCTATGTAAGCCCTCACGCTGCCTTCTCAGGCGCTTCACCTCCGCTCTGAGTTTATAGAGCTTGTCTCTTTCTCTATTCAGGGCTTTAATCCCGGCCACCACTCGCTCCTGAATTGCCTCTGAGCCTTCATCTTCACCAGGGGTAGAGAGATCACCAACCATGGGTTGTACAGAGGAAGGTATGTCACCTGATGGCCCAGGAGATGGCTGGGAGCTTCCAGCAGGAGAGGCCCCGCTGGCCTCCATGGCTTCCCCAGAAAGGAGCCAGGAGAGCTGGGAGAGATTTCACCACCACTCCCCTCTCACACCGATCACCTGGAGCAGCTCCAGAGAGACCTTCCTCCTGACACACCTGTGCTCCAATGATGGGTGGGGCACTATTCCTCCCACTGATACCAATGATGGGACACTATTCCTCCCACTGACACCAATGATGGGGCACTATTCCTCCCACTGATACTAATGATGGGGCACTATTCCTCCCACTGACACCAATGATGAGGCACTATTCCTCCCACTGACACCAATGATGGGACACTATTCCTCCCACTGATACCAATGATGGGACACTATTCCTCCCACTGACACCAATGATGGGGCACTATTCCTCCCACTGATACCAATGATGGGGCACTATTCCTCCCACTGACACCAATGATGGGACACTATTCCTCCCACTGATACCAATGATGGGACACTATTCCTCCCACTGATACCAATGATGGGACACTATTCCTCCCACTGACACCAATGATGGGACACTATTCCTCCCACTGACACCAATGATGGGACACTATTCTTTCCACAGACACCAATGATGGGACACTATTCCTCCCACTGATACCAATGATGGGGCACTATTCCCCCCCACTGATACCAATGATGGGACACTATTCCTCCCACTGACACCAATGATGGGACACTATTGATCTTTTATTAAAAGAATCAAGCAACCAATTTTATACAAAAGTAAAAAACAAAACCATAGTACAAAACTTCAACAGAAATCCAAGGAATACACATTAATGTTCAGAATATATACAATATATACATAATCCGTTACCAAAACTATTTACATAAAGCAGCAGAGAGGGCCTAAGAGGCACAACCCATCACCTATGTATGCAGCCATTTATCAAAAATTAATCCAAAAAATAATAATCTAGGGTGATAAGAGACAGACAGCCACACCCGGGAAAGAGACTCCTGGCAGTCAGGGAGGCTTGAAACCCCTCCACGCCTTCAACCAAGCCCCCTGACTCCGCTTGTCCCTCTCGAGCACCCGAATCTTCTCCACCTCATGCAGAATGTCATACACCACCACCTGAACAGGAAGGATTTTACGCCGAATGCTGACCTGACACCGTGCGTTCCAAGTGAAATAACGGACTACTAGGCTAACTAGAAAAAGTGTATCTAAACAAAAAACCCCACCAGTATTGAATGCTCCATACACCCACTCAGCATAACCCAGCCTGGAGAGGAAAGGGACACCGAGGGCCCGCCCCACCTGTTTGTACACCTCTATGTTAAAAGGGCAATGAAGCAGAAAATGGTCCATAGTCTCCTCCTCACCTGCACACTCCTCCCGAGGACAGCTACGATCCACCCCACTGCGGAATTTCAAATTGCCCCTAACATAGAGCCTCCCATGGAAGCACATCCAGGCCAGATCCCTGAATTTAGGAGGTACTCTGTCCAAATTAATAAGTCTTAACCCTGCCCTCAAAACTGGGCCTGGGCAATCCCTTAAGGCCAGTGGATCATGAAAGACTTCGCTCAAGACTCGACTCATAAGGACTTTCCTCGGAACCGATCTGAGATCTTCAGCCGACAATCGCCACTGCCGTAATAACCTCAGGCACGGAGCGACATAGGCTGGTAGCTGACCACGATGACCCCTGAGATTCTTCACTTGGCCACCTTCTTCCCAAAGTCGCAGAAAAGGCCTAAACCAAGATCTAAAAATGCCTGCCCATCCAGGAGGTTCCACTGCAAGCATATTACCAATATTAAACTTGAGAAAAAGCAATGAAAAGAAAAGAACTGGGTTGACCGTACCTAAGCCACCCTCCCTCCTGGATAGATAGGTGACATTCCTCTTGATGGGGTTCAGTCTGTTCCCCCACAACATCTGGAAGAACACACTACTGACCCTAGCATAGAGAGACACTGGCAAGATGCAGACAAAGCTGACATACAAAAAGATCGGAATCAGGTAAGTCTTAATCAGATCAACCCTTTCCCTCATAGATAACTTCCATTTCTTCCAGCTGACCACCTTAGTATTGGCAATTTCCAGTCTGCCTTCCCAGTTTTTGAGGCCATAATCGCCGGGTCCAAATTCAATGCCTAGAATCTTAATTCTTTCCTGGGGCACTGGAAAGGTGTCCGGGAGATCAAACCCCTCACCTTCCTTTCCCATCCAGAAGACTTCACTCTTTTCCTGATTGATCTTGGAGCCTGATGCTTCAGAATACCGTGATGTCAGAGAGACCACCTCCTCTGCTTCATCCGCCCCGGTGACAATCACTGACACATCGTCCGCATAGGCAACAACCCTCAAAGGCGGCTCACCCGGGAGACCCACTGGTACCCCACACAACATGCCGCTCTCTAGCCTCCTGATGAAAGGGTCGATTGCAAACACATAGAGCAGGGGACTCAGGGGACAACCCTGGCGCACCCCGGAGCCAACCTCAAAGGACTGCCCAACCCAACCATTAACAAGAGGAAAGCTTTCTGCCCCCTTATACAAGACTTTTAACCAATCGACAAAACCACCCGGCAGACCGTACTTACTAAGGAGCAACCACAGGTACTCATGGTTAACACGATCAAAAGCCTTTGCCTGATCCAATGTCAGCAAATACTTTCCCCAGCCTGCAGCCCTGCACCGCTCCAAGGCCTCCCGGACAGCTAAAACCGCTGTGAAGGTGCACCTACCCTGGACCGAACAGTGCTGATGGCGAGAAAGCAAAGACTCTGCTACTGACGATAGGCGCCAGAAAAATATCTTTGCCAGTATCTTTCTATCGACATTAAGAAGGCTGATGGGGCGCCAATTCTCAATCATCGAAGGATCTTTACCCTTTGAAAGAAGAATCACAGCTGAGTGCCTCATGGAAGGAGGAAGTACCCCCTCAGCAAGGCAACTGTTAAAAACCTCTACCAAATGTGGGGCCAGAATAGACTTAAAGGCTTTGTAAAACTCAGCCGTCAAGCCATCCGGTCCAGGTGACTTTTTGATGGCAAGTTGTTCAATTGCCCTCATCACCTCTTCAACTGTGATCTCCTCTGTCAAATTCATCAATGGGACATCTTCATCATTTAGACCTGGAGTAGAGTCCAAAAAGGTTTCCATCTTGTCACGGTCAAGCTCTTTCCTCCCAAGAAGGTCAGCATAAAAGGACCTCACGACCTCCAGAATCCCTGACCTGGACTTTGTCAAGGAACCTGTACTGTCCTTAAGGCCAACGACCGTTTTAACAGCTACACCTTGTTTGCAGTTCTGGTAAGGGTCAGGCGAGTGGTACTTCCCATAGTCCCTCTCCAGAACCAAAGAGGCATGCCGGTCATATTGACACTTCCTGTGAAGGAGTTTCACTTCGGAGATTGCCCCAGGATCTCCTCCTCTCGAGACAAGAATATCCAGCTTCCTCCGTAAACGTTGGTAGGTCATGTATTTATTAAACTGTTTTCTATTGGCTAGGCCCCTGAAGAATCCAGCGATCCTCTTTTTGGTCAGCTCCCACCACTCAGCCTTGCTGCTACAAAAGTCCAGGATGGTCACCTGTGCCTGAAAGAATTCCTCAAAGGATTGTCTAACATGTTCTTCCTTGAGTAGAGTCGAATTCAATCTCCAGATGCCCTTGCCCCTCTGAGGGGCGTCTGAAGCATTCAGGACCACAGATAGCATACAGTGATCGGAGAACTCTACTGCCTGCACCACTGGGGGTGAGAAAGCAGAGGTCTCCTTAAAAAAAAACCTATCTATTCTACTCTGACTATTACCTCGATGAAAGGTGAACCCAGTGTCATCCGGGAGGTGCTTAATGTGCACATCCACAAGACCAGCATCCCTAACCATACTATTTAAAAAAACGCTATCATATCCCAGCCTGTCCTTGAAGTCCTTCCTGTCCTTGGGCCTAGTTACTGTATTAAAGTCACCTCCAAAGACCACTTGCCGGGATGTAAAAAGAAATGGCTTGATCCTTGTAAAAAGGCATTTCCTGTGCCACTTTGTGTGCGGTCCATAAACATTAATTAGGCGCAGGTCCTGCCCTCCCACAAGGACGTCTAAGACCATACATCTCCCAATCTCCACCTCAATAACCCGCCGGACAGTTACCATGCCGGTTTTAAACAACACCGCCACACCGCCGTAAGGCTCGGCCGCAAGAGACCAGTAAGATGGACCATACCTCCACTCTCTCTTGGCCATATGAATATCTGCCAAGGAGGTGAGCCTAGTCTCTTGCAAAAATAAAATTTCAGCATCTAATTGGCTGAACAAAAAGAAGGCCATAGAACGAGCTCTTACTGACTTAATGCTGGCGACATTTATTGTCACCACTTTTAACGGAGGGGGAACCGCCATTTGGGTTATTGGGTGGATTGCTTCTTAGCTCCCCTCTGCTGCTCATCACCAGAAGCCTCTCTCTTTCTTGAGGCCGCCTCAAACTCCATCTCAGAATCAGAACTTCGCTCCGAAGGAGCTCCAGATGAGGAAATCTCCCACTTAGAGGACCTATAACGGTTGGAGACAGGCACTGGAGCCTGTTCCGTCCTCACCACCTGCTTCTTCCGCTTCCCAACCTTCCTTCTCTCCTCCAGGTACTGCAGGTCAGCTTCAGAGATGCCCTTATCTCCTGTTTTTTTCTTTGAAGTCTTTACAGAAGACTCCTTTAGAGAGGCAGAAGCGACCTTTTTAAAACCCACTACCACTCCTGGTGGGGGGGTTACTCCCTTTGAATCTGACTTAGGAGGGGTAGACTCCTGGGGGGTAACTGACTCGGGGGGCACAGACTTGGAAGGTTCTGACACAAGAGGAGGGGATACAGTAGGCTGGGGGGACACAGAGACAGATACAGAAGGAATACTTACAGACACAGGAGGGGTGGCCACAGGAACTGGAGAGGGATCCTGAGCAGGACCAGGGGAGTCAGTCACCGCAGAGGAGGATGGTACACCAGGGGCATCACCCTCCATCCTGTCCAGCCTTGACATGTCATCTATTACCTCCTTCTCCATATTGTGCCAGGCTTCAGGACATCTGCTGTAGGGGTGGCCAAGGCGCAGGCACAGGTTGCACCTGATCATCTCGGTGCAGTCCTTGGCCATATGACCCTGACCCCGACACACTGAACATATCAAGGCTGAACAGGAGGAGCTCAAATGCCCCTTTTCTCCACAGCGGTGACACAGCTTCGGCTGACCAGGGTAGAAAATAGTCATCCTATCCCTCCCTATAAAAGCTGAGGAGGGCAGGTGACGGACAACATTCCCATCCCTGGCCAACCTGACTGTAACCGACCAACCCCCAGTCCAGATGTTACGTTCATCAAGGATTTGCTGGGCTTAGTCAAAACCTCACCATAGTTCCTTAACCAGACCTCTAGGTCCCGAGCAGGAACACTCTCATTGGTGAGTATGATGGTTATCTTTTTCACCGTTGACCTTTGCGAAACCGCAACTGGGGCCAGACCTTCCCATTCAGGTCTTGACCTGCACCGAGCCTCATATCGCTCCCAGAACAGGTCAAGACCCTCTGGCCTGGTGAAACTAATGGTATAATCCCGTGTCCCAGCTACATGTATAAAGGCATACAGGTCATTTGCCCCAAAACCCATCTCCAAAATCAAATCCACCACTGCACGCCGTGCTGGAGGGATCGCACCACCTTCCCATTTGAGAATTACCACATTTCTTCTCGGACCCCCAGCAGAAGCCAGAGACCCAAGACTAGATCCCGGGGTGCCCAAAGTGGTAGGCTGCAGGGGGAAACCCCGCTTGGGGGCGGAGCCACCAGGAGCAGAGCGTACCACCTGAGCAAACGTAGGTTTATCAGGGCCAAGGCCCCACACTGAAGTCACAGTAGTCTGTACATTATTATTATTTGCTTGGACTGAGCTGGGACGATTGTCCATCACACTTGTACAATTGCTATCAGTCACACACACGTTCAATTTCCCATCAGGAATAGTCACAGTTGCTGCAATACCAGCTGTCTCCTGATGCTGCACCGTAGAGTCTCCAGCAGCTGTGGGGCAAACAGGTTTAGACTCAGCCAAAGGAGAGTTAATAGGCTCTGCTGACACCGGTAGTTCCTTTTCAGAAATGTCATTTTTTAAATGCAGCTCTTGCTGCGCTGCAGCATTAGCAGGTACAACATTGCTACACATAGCATTAGAAACTTGAGTGTCACTGGGCACACTTTCTACATTGCTCATGGTGTTAGATGACACAAAAACAGTTTCATCCCCTGCTTGGGGCTTGACATTATCAGGCACATTATCAGTTATGTCCTCATCACCAAACGCCAGCTGATCCCCCCGCACAGGAGACTCCATTACCTGGATGGCCCTGAGCATGCCTCCTGAGTCCTGGGAAGGCATGGGGCTGCTTACCTCTACCTGAGGGGGCAGGGGGTCAGAACTGGGGGTCTCCTCCTCCACCTCCATCTTTGTCATCCTCGCAAACCTTTTATCATTGTAAAACTTTTCCTTAAATGGCCCATCTCTTCCTTCCATGATGGACACAATGGTCTCCTGATGTTCCACCCGGACCTTGGCCAGTTGGATCTCCGGATCCATGGATCCACGTTTCTGGCTATGTAAGCCCTCACGCTGCCTTCTCAGGCGCTTCAGCTCCGCTCTCAGTTTATAGAGCTTGTCTCTTTCTCTATTCAGGGCTTTAATCCCGGCCACCACTCGCTCCTGAATTGCCTCTGAGCCTTCATCCTCACCAGGGGCAGAGAGATCACAAGCCATGGTTTGTACAGAGGAAGGCATGTCACCTGATGGCCCAGGAGATGGCTGGGAGCTTCCAGCAGGAGAGGCCCTGCTGGCCTCCATGGCTTCCCCAGAAAGGGGCCAGGAGAGCTGGGATAGATTTCCTCACCAGTCCCCTCTCACACGGATCTGCAGCAGCTCCAGAGAGACAGCCTCCTCCTGACACACCTGTGCTCCAATGATGGGTGGGGCACTATTCCTCCCACTGATACCAATGATGGGACACTATTCCTCCCACTGATACCAATGATGGGGCACTATTCCTCCCACTGACACCAATGATGGGACACTATTCCTCCCACTGACACCAATGATGGGACACTATTCCTTCCACAGACACCAATGATGGGACACTATTCCTCCCACTGATACCAATGATGGGGCACTATTCCTCCCACTGACACCAATGATGGGACACTATTCCTCCCACTGACACCAATGATGGGACACTATTCCTCCCACTGACACCAATGATGGGACACTATTCCTCCCACTGACACCAATGATGGGACACTATTCCTCTCACTGACACCAATGATGGGACACTATTCCTCCCACTGACACCAATGATGGGACACTATTCCTTCCACTGACACCAATGATGGGGCACTATTCCTCCCACTGATACCAATGATGGGACACTATTCCTCCCACTGATACCAATGATGGGACACTATTCCTCCCACTGATACCAATGATGGGGCACTATTGATCTTTTATTAAAAGAATCAAGCAACCAATTTTATACAAAAGTAAAAAACAAAACCATAGTACAAAACTTCAACAGAAATCCAAGGAATACACATCCATGTTTAGAATATATACAATATATACATAATCCACTACCAAAATTATTTACATAAAGCAGCAGAGAGGGCCTAAGAGGCACAACCCATCACCTATGTATGCAGCCATTTATCAAAAATTAATCCAAAAAAATAATAATCTAGGGTGATAAGAGACAGACAGCCACACCCGGGAAAGAGACTCCTGGCAGTCAGGGAGGCTTGAAACCCCTCCACGCCTTCAACCAAGCCCCCTGACTCCGCTTGTCCCTCTCGAGCACCCGAATCTTCTCCACCTCATGCAGAATGTCATACACCACCACCTGAACAGGAAGGATTTTACGCCGAATGCAGACCTGACACCGTGCGTTCCAAGTGAAATAACGGACTACTAGGCTAACTAGAAAAAGTGTATCTAAACAAAAAACCCCACCAGTATTGAATGCTCCATACACCCACTCAGCATAACCCAGCCTGGAGAGGAAAGGGACACCGAGGGCCCGTCCCACCTGTTTGTACACCTCTATGTTAAAAGGGCAATGAAGCAGAAAATGGTCCATAGTCTCCTCCTCACCTGCACACTCCTCCCGAGGACAGCTACGATCCACCCCACTGCGGAATTTCAAATTGCCCCTAACATAGAGTCTCCCATGGAAGCACAACCAGGCCAGATCCCTGAATTTAGGGGGTACTCTGTCCAAATTAATAAGTCTTAACCCTGCCCTCAAAACTGGGCCTGGGCAATCCCTTAAGGCCAGTGGGTCATGAAAGACTTCGCTCAAGACTCGACTCATAAGGACTTTCCTCGGAACCAATCTGAGATCTTCAGCCGACAATCGCCACTGCCGTAGTAACTTCAGGCACGGAGCGACATAGGCTGGTAGCTGACCACGATGACCCCTGAGATTCTTCACTTGGCCACCTTCTTCCCAAAGTCGTAGAAAAGGCCTAAACCAAGATCTAAATATGCCTGCCCATCCAGGAGGTTCCACTGCAAGCATATTACCAATATTAAACTTGAGAAAAAGCAGTGAAAAGAAAAGAACTGGGTTGACCATACCTAAGCCACCCTCCCTCCTGGATAGATAGGTGACATTCCTCTTGATGGGGTTCAGTCTGTTCCCCCACAACATCTGGAAGAACACACTACTGACCCTAGCATAGAGAGACACTGGCAAGATGCAGACAAAGCTGACATACAAGAAGATCGGAATCAGGTAAGTCTTAATCAGATCAACCCTTTCCCTCATAGATAACTTCCATCTCTTCCAGCTGACCACCTTAGTATTGGCAATTTCCAGTCTGCCTTCCCAGTTTTTGAGGCCATAATCGCCAGGTCCAAATTCAATGCCTAAAATCTTAATTCTTTCCTGGGGCACTGGAAAGGTGTCCGGGAGATCAAACCCCTCACCTTCCTTTCCCATCCAGAAAACTTCACTCTTTTCCTGATTGATCTTGGAGCCTGATGCTTCAGAATACCGTGATGTCAGAGAGACCACCTCCTCTGCTTCATCCGCCCCAGTGACAATCACCGACACATCGTCCGCATAGGCAACAACCCCCAAAGGCGGCTCACCCGGAAGCCCCACTGGCACCTCACACAACATGCCGCTCTCTAGCCTCCTGATGAAAGGGTCGATTGCAAACACATAGAGCAGGGGACTCAGAGGACAACCCTGGCGCACCCCGGAGCCAACCTCAAAGGACTGCCCAACCCAACCATTAACAAGAGGAAAGCTTTCTGCCCCCTTATACAAGACTTTTAACCAATCGACAAAACCACCCGGCAGACCGTACTTACTAAGGAGCAACCACAGGTACTCATGGTTGACACGATCAAAAGCCTTTGCCTGATCCAATGTCAGCAAATACTTTCCCCAGCCTGCAGCCCTGCACCGCTCCAAGGCCTCCCGGACAGCTAAAACCGCTGTGAAGGTGCACCTACCCTGGACCGAACAGTGCTGATGGCGAGAAAGCAAAGACTCTGCTACCGACGATAGGCGCCAGAAAATGATCTTTGCCAGTATCTTTCTATCGACATTAAGAAGGCTGATGGGGCGCCAATTCTCAATCATCGAAGGATCTTTACCCTTTGAAAGAAGAATCACAGCCGAGTGCCTCATGGAAGGGGGAAGTACCCCCCCAGCAAGGCAACTGTTAAAAACCTCTACCAAATGTGGGGCCAGAATAGACTTAAAGGCTTTGTAAAACTCAGCCGTCAAGCCATCCGGTCCAGGTGACTTTTTGATGGCAAGTTGTTCAATTGCCCTCATCACCTCTTCAACTGTGATCTCCTCTGTCAAATTCATCAATGGAACATCTTCATCATTTAGACCTGGAGTAGAGTCCAAAAAGCCTTCCATTTTGTCACGGTCAAGCTCTTTCCTCCCAAGAAGGTCAGCATAAAAGGACCTCACGACCTCCAGAATCCCTGACCTGGACTTTGTCAAGGAACCTGTACTGTCTTTAAGGCCAACGACCGTTTTAACAGCTACACCTTGTTTGCAGTTCTGGTAAGGGTCAGGCGAGTGGTACTTCCCATAGTCCCTCTCCAGAACCAAAGAGGCATGCCGGTCATATTGACACTTCCTGAGAAGGAGTTTCACTTCGGAGATTTCCCCAGGATCTCCACCTCTCGAGACAAGAATATCCAGCTTCCTCCGTAAACGTTGGTAGGTCATGTATTTATTAAACTGTTTTCTATTGGCTAGGCCCCTGAAGAATCCAGCGATCCTCTTTTTGGTCAGCTCCCACCACTCAGCCTTGCTGCTACAAAAGTCCAGGATGGTCACCTGTGCCTGAAAGAATTCCTCAAAGGATTGTCTAACATGTTCTTCCTTGAGTAGAGTCGAATTCAATCTCCAGATGCCCTTGCCCCTTTGAGGGGCCTCTGAAGCATTCTGGACCACAGATAGCATACAGTGATCAGAGAACTCTACTGCCTGCACCACTGGGGGTGAGAAAGCAGAGGTCTCCTTCAAAAAAAACCTATCTATTCTACTCTGACTATTACCTCGATGAAAGGTGAACCCAGTGTCATCCGGGAGGTGCTTAATGTGCACATCCACAAGACCAGCATCCCTAACCATACTATTTAAAAAAACGCTATCATATCCCAGCCTGTCCTTGAAGTCCTTCCTGTCCTTGGGCCTAGTTACTGTATTAAAGTCACCTCCAAAGACCACTTGCCGGGATGTAAAAAGAAATGGCTTGATCCTTGTAAAAAGGCATTTCCTGTGCCACTTTGTGTGCGGCCCATAGACATTAATTAGGCGCAGGTCTTGCCCTCCCACAAGGACGTCTAAGACCATACATCTCCCAATCTCCACCTCAATAACCCGCCGGATAGTTACCATGCCGGTTTTAAACAACACCGCCACACCGCCGTAAGGCTCGGCCGCAAGAGACCAGTAAGATGGACCATACCTCCACTCTCTCTTGGCCATATGAATATCTGCCAAGGAGGTGAGCCTAGTCTCTTGCAAAAATAAAATTTCAGCATCTAATTGGCTGAACAAAAAGAAGGCCATAGAACGAGCTCTTACTGACTTAATGCTGGCGACATTTATTGTCACCACTTTTAACGGAGGGGGAACCGCCATTTGGGTTATTGGGTGGATTGCTTCTTAGCTCCCCTCTGCTGCTCATCACCAGAAGCCTCTCTCTTTCTTGAGGCCGCCTCAAACTCCATCTCAGAATCAGAACTTCGCTCCGAAGAAGCTCCAGATGAGGAAATCTCCCACTTAGAGGACCTATAACGGTTGGAGACAGGCACTGGAGCCTGTTCCGTCCTCACCACCTGCTTCTTCCGCTTCCCAACCTTCCTTCTCTCCTCCAGGTACTGCAGGTCAGCTTCAGAGATGCCCTTATCTCCTGTTTTTTTCTTTGAAGTCTTTACAGAAGACTCCTTTAGAGAGGCAGAAGCGACCTTTTTAATACCCACTACCACTCCTGGTGGGGGGGTTGCTCCCTTTGAATCTGACTTAGGAGGGGTAGACTCCTGGGGGGTAACTGACTCGGGGGGCACAGACTTGGAAGGTTCTGACACAAGAGGAGGGGATATAGTAGGCTGGGGGGACACAGAGACAGATACAGAAGGAATACTTACAGACACAGGAGGGGTGGCCACAGGAACTGGAGAGGGATCCTGAGCAGGACCAGGGGAGTCAGTCACCGCAGAGGAGGATGGTACACCAGGGGCATCACCCTCCATCCTGTCCAGCCTTGACAAGTCATCTAGTACCTCCTTCTCCATATTGTGCCAGGCTTCAGGACATCTGCTGTAGGGGTGGCCAAGGCGCAGGCACAGGTTGCACCTGATCATCTCGGTGCAGTCCTTGGCCATATGACCCTGACCCCGACACACTGAACATATCAAGGCTGAACAGGAAGAGCTCAAATGCCCCTTTTCTCCACAGCGGTGACACAGCTTCGGCTGACCAGGGTAGAAAATAGTCATCCTATCCCTCCCTATAAAAGCTGAGGAGGGCAGGTGACGGACAACATTCCCATCCCTGGCCAACCTGACTGTAACTGACCAACCCCCAGTCCAGATGTTACGTTCATCAAGGATTTTGCTGGGCTTAGTCAAAACCTCACCATAGTTCCTTAACCAGACTTCTAGGTCTCGAGCAGGAACACTCTCATTGGTGAGTATGATGGTTATCTTTTTCACCGTTGACCTTTGCGAAACCGCAACTGGGGCCAGACCTTCCCATTCAGGTCTTGACCTGCACCGAGCCTCATATCGCTCCCAGAACAGGTCAAGACCCTCCGGCCTGGTGAAACTAATGGTATAATCCCGTGTCCCAGCTACATGTATAAAGGCATACAGGTCATTTGCCCCAAAACCCATCTCCAAAATCAAATCCACCACTGCACGCCGTGCTGGAGGAATTGCACCACCTTCCCATTTGAGAATTACCACATTTCTTCTCGGACCCCCAGCAGAAGCCAGAGACCCAAGACCAGATCCCGGGGTGCCCAAAGTGGTAGGCTGCAGGGGGAAACCCCGCTTGGGGGCGGAGCCACCAGGAGCAGAGCGTACCACCTGAGCAAACGTGGGTTTATCAGGGCCAAGGCCCCACACTGAAGTCACAGTAGTCTGTTCATTATTATTATTTGCTTGGACTGAGCTGGGACGATTGTCCATCACACTTGTACAATTGCTATCAGTCACACACACGTTCAATTTCCCATCAGGAATAGTCACAGTTGCTGCAATACCAGCTGTGTCCTGATGCTGCACTGTAGAGTCTCCAGCAGCTGTGGGGCAAACATCTTTAGACTCAGCCAAAGGAGAGTTAATAGGCTCTGCTGACACCGGTAGTTCCTTTTCAGAAATGTCATTTTTTAAATGCAGCTCTTGCTGCGCTGCAGCATTAGAAGGTAAAACATTGCTACACATAGCATTAGAAACTTGATTGTCACTGGACACACTTTCTACATTGCTCATGGTGTTAGATGACACAAAAACAGATTCATCCCCTGCTTGGGGCTTGACATTATCAGGCACATTATCAGTTATGTCCTCATCACCAAACACCAGCTGATCCCCCCGCACAGGAGACTCCATTACCTGGATGGCCCTGAGCATGCCTCCTGAGTCCTGGGAAGGCATGGGGCTGCTTACCTCTACCTGAGGGGGCAGGGGGTCAGAACTGGGGGTCTCCTCCTCCACCTCCATCTTTGTCATCCTCGCAAATCTTTTCTCATTACAAAACTTTTCCTTAAATGGCCCATCTCTTCCTTCCATGATGGACACAATGGTCTCCTGATGTTCAACCCGGACCTTGGCCAGTTGGATCTCCGGATCCATGGACCCTCGTTTCTGGCTATGCAAGCCCTCACGCTGCCTTCTCAGGCGCTTCAGCTCCGCTCTGAGTTTATAGAGCTTGTCTCTTTCTCTATTCAGGGCTTTAATCCCGGCCACCACTCGCTCCTGAATTGCCTCTGAGCCTTCATCCTTACCAGGGGCAGAAAGATCACAAGCCATGGTTTGTACAGAGGAAGGAATGTCACCTGATGGCCCAGGAGATGGCTGGGAGCTTCCAGCAGGAGAGGCCCTGCTGTCCTCCATGGCTTCCCCAGAAAGGGGCCAGGAGAGCTGGGATAGATTTCCTCACCAGTCCCCTCTCACACGGATCAGCAGCAGCTCCAGACAGACAGCTTCCTCCTGACACACCTGTGCTCCAATGATGGGTGGGACACTATTCCTCCCACTGACACCAATGATGGGACACTATTCCTCCCACTGACACCAATGATGGGGCACTATTCCTCCCACTGACACCAATGATGGGGCACTATTCCTCCCACTGATACCAATGATGGGACACTATTCATCCCACTGACACCAATGATGTGGATTTTTTCCTTCCACTGGCCCTGGTCCGGCCCCCAGTAAAGTCTGGAGGAATCTGACTTTGGAAAGTTTGGAGACCTCGAATATATTCCCTATATATATATATATATATATATATATATATACACTGCTGGCTGTAGTAGCGGAGAATGACCATGGGGTGGCAGCAGATACATTCCCAGCTGAGAAGGACAAGCAGAAGGCGATGAAGAGACCCTGTAATGGGAAATGTTGTCACCTGACTCCACAAATGTCTGACCCTCCATGGAGTCCACTGCCAGCGAGCGAGGGGATTGGACGGCCGGGGAGGGACCCTTACATGGCATGGACAATGGTGGAAATAAGTATGCAGCCAGTGAAAGACAGAGAGTATTGCAGCCAGACACAGCCAGGCAGGAGGTAGAAATAGAGGAGTCATTATTATTATACAGGATTTATAGCGCTAGTGAGTGCCGTGACCGGCGGCTCCCATGTGCATGCGCGGGAAGGAAGAGGAGCGAACATGGATGTGGCCTCCAGTGGGGACGATGCAGGTAAGTGTCACATAATGTGCTTGTATGCGATGCATTCTAGCACATTATGCTTTTACTTTGCAGGGGCAAAGGAAGGAAGTAAAAGCCATCAGGGTTTAGTTCCTCTTTAAAGGTGCCTCAAATACTCCTCATATACAGTATGTGACAAAAGTAAGTACACCCCTGAGTGACATTTGTGTAAATCTTTTCTTCTCTCTTTTCATGTGACAACACTGAAGAAATGACACTTGTCTACAATGTAAAGTAGTGAGTGTACAGCTTGTATAACAGTGTAAATTTACTGTCCCCTCAAAATAACTCAACACACAGCCATTAATGTCTAAACCTCTGGCCACAAAAGTCAGTACACCCCTAAGTGAAAATCTCCAAATTGGGCCCAATTAGCCATTTTCCCTCCCCGGTGTCATGTGACTCGTTAGTGTTACAAGGTCTCAGGTGTGAATGGGGAGCAGGTGTGTTAAATTTGGTGTTATCGCTCTCACTCTCTCATACTGGTCACTGGAAGTACAACATGGCACCTCATGGCAAAGAACTCTCTGAGGATCTGAAGAAAAGAATTGTTGCTCTACATAAAGATGGCCTAGGCTATAAGAAGATTGCCAAGACCCTGAAACTGAGCTGCAGCACGGTGGCCAAGACCATACAGCGGTATAACAGGACAGGTTCCACTCAGAACAGGCCTCGCCATGGTCCACCAAAGAAGTTGAGGTCACGTGCTCAGCGTCATATCCAGAGGTTGTCTTTGGGAAATAGACGTATGAGTGCTGCCAGCATTGCTGCAGAGGTTGTAGGGGTGGGGGGTCAGCCTGTCAGTGATCAGACCATACGCCGCACACTGCATCAAATTGGTCTGCATGGCTGTCATCCCAGAAGGAAGCCTCTTCTAAAGATGATGGACAAGAAAGTCCACAAACAGTTTGCTGAAGACAAGCAGACTAAGGACATGGATTACTGGAACCATGTCCTGTGGTCTGATGAGACCAAGATAAACGTATCCTCCTTCTTGGTATCATGGCGACTTCCACCGCATGGGGGGGAGGAGGAGGAGGAGGAGGAGGAGGAGGAGAAGAAGAAGAAACAACGCTGTGCGTTCCCACTGGTCCCTGCTGACAGCGAGGGGGAAGTGGTGTAGATACCCGCGGGTGGTGCAGGTATCTATGCCTGGAAGTGGGAGCAAGATACCTGTATCTCCCCTCTGAAAGGTGCCCAATGTGACGCCGGGGGGGGGAGGGGAGTTCCGAAAAGCAGAAGTTCCATTTTTGTGAGGAAAACGCTTTAACCTTTTTTTATATATTGAGACAATTTTTCATTTCACCACTAGAGGGAGTATATTGTCCATTCTATAGGTTCTTATATCATTCAGTCATCATTTGATTGATCTACCACTAGAGGGCGTCTAATGTGAATTCCTTCACAGGAACCTTTGGTATACATGTTCATCATATACTATATATACAGTGAGGAGGGAAAGTATTCAGACCCTCTTACATTTTTCACTCTTTGTTATATTGCAGCCATTTACTAAAATCATTTAAGTTCATTTTTTTCCTCATTAATGAACACACAGCACCCCATATTGTACACACAGCACCCCATATTGTACACACAGCACCCCATATTGTACACACAGCCCCCCATATTGTACACACAGCACCTCATATTGTACACACGGCACCCCATATTGTACACACAGCCCCCCATATTGTACACACAGCACCCCATATTGTACACACAGCCCCCCATATTGTACACACAGCACCCCATATTGTACACACATCACCCCATATTGTACACACAGCCCCCCCATATTGTACACACAGCACCCCATATTGTACACACGGCACCCCATATTGTACACACAGCACCCCATATTGTACACACAGCTCCCCATATTGTACACACAGCACCCCATATTGTACACACAGCACCTCATATTGTACACACAGCACCCCATATTGTACACACAGCACCCCATATTGTACACACAGCACCCCATATTGTACACACAGCCCCCCATATTGTACACACAGCTCCCATATTGTACACACAGCACCCCATATTGTACACACAGCCCCCCATATTGTACACACAGCACCTCATATTGTACACACAGCACCCCATATTGTACACACAGCACCTCATATTGTACACACGGCACCCCATATTGTACACACAGCACCCCATATTGTACACACAGCACCCCATATTGTACACACAGCCCCCCATATTGTACACACAGCTCCCATATTGTACACACAGCCCCCCATATTGTACACACAGCACCCCATATTGTACACACGGCACCCCATATTGTACACACAGCACCCCATATTGTACACACAGCCCCCCATATTGTACACACAGCACCCCATATTGTACACACAGCCCCCCATATTGTACACACAGCACCCCATATTGTACACACAGCACCTCATATTGTACACACAGCACCCCATATTGTACACACAGCACCTCATATTGTACACACGGCACCCCATATTGTACACACAGCACCCCATATTGTACACACAGCACCCCATATTGTACACACAGCCCCCCATATTGTACACACAGCTCCCATATTGTACACACAGCCCCCCATATTGTACACACAGCACCCCATATTGTACACACAGCACCTCATATTGTACACACGGCACCCCATATTGTACACACAGCACCCCATATTGTACACACAGCACCCCATATTGTACACACAGCCCCCCATATTGTACACACAGCTCCCATATTGTACACACAGCCCCCCATATTGTACACACAGCCCCCCATATTGTACACACGGCACCCCATATTGTACACACAGCACCCCATATTGTACACACAGCCCCCCATATTGTACACACAGCACCTCATATTGTACACACAGCACCCCATATTATACACACGGCTCCCCATATTGTACACACAGCACACCATATTGTACACACAACACCCCATATTGTACACACAGCACCCCATATTGTACACACAGCCCCCCATATTGTACACACAACACCCCATATTGTACACACAGCACCCCATATTATACACACGGCTCCCCATATTGTACACACAGCACCCCATATTGTACACACAGCACCCCATATTGTACACACAGCCCCCCATATTGTACACACGGCACCCCATATTGTACACACAGCACCCCATATTGTACACACAGCCCCCCATATTGTACACACAGCACCCCATATTGTACACACAGCACCTCATATTGTACACACAGCACCCCATATTGTACACACAGCACCCCACATTGTACACACAGCACCCCACATTGTACACACAGCACCTCATATTGTACACACAGCACCCCATATTGTACACACAGCACCCCATATTGTACACACAGCACCCCATATTGTACACACAGCACCCCATATTATACACACAGCACCCCATATTGTACACACAGCACCCCATATTGACAGAAAAACACAGAATTGTTGACATTTTTGCAGATTTATTAAAAAAGAAAAACTGAAATATCACATGCTCCTAAGTATTCAGACCCTTTGCTGTGACACTCATATATATAACTCAGGTGCCGTCCATTTCTTCTGATCATCCTTGAGATGGTTCTACACCTTCATTTGAGTCCAGCTGTGTTTGATTCTACTGATTGGACTTGAATGTCTGCTGCACTTAAGGTTCCTAAGAGCTCAGTGGCCTCCATAATCCTTAAATGGAAGATGTTTGGGACGACTAGAACCCTTCCTAGAGCTGGCCGTCCGGCCAAACGGAGCTATCGGGGGAGAAGAGCCTTGGTGAGAGAGGTAAAGAAGAACCCAAAGATCACTGTGGCTGAGCTCCAGAGATGCAGTGTGGAGATGGGAGAAAGTTGTAGAAAGTCAACCATCACTGCAGCCCTCCACCAGTCGGGGCTTTATGGCAGAGTGGCCCGACGGAAGCCTCTCCTCAGTGCAAGACACATGAAAGCCGCATGGAGTTTACTAAAAAACACCTGAAGGACTCCAAGATGGTGAGAAATAAGATTCTCTGGTCTGATGAGACCAAGATAGAACTTTTTGGCCTTAATTCTAAGCGGTATGTGTGGAGAAAACCAGGCACTGCTCATCACCTGCCCAATACAGTCCCAACAGTGAAGCATGGTGGTGGCAGCATCATTCTGTGGGGGGTTTTTCAGCTGCAGGGACAGGACGACTGGTTGCAATCGAGGGAAAGATGAATGCGGCCAAGTACAGGGATATCCTGGATGAAAACCTTCTCCAGAGTGCTCAGGACCTCAGACTGGGCCGAAGGTTTACCTTCCAACAAGACAATGACCCTAAGCACACAGCTAAAATAACGAAGGAGTGGCTTCACAACAACTCCATGACTGTTCTTGAATGGCCCAGCCAGAGCCCTGACTTAAACCCAATTGAGCATCTCTGGAGAGACCTAAAAATGGCCGTCCACCAACGTTTACCATCCCCCCTGACAGAACTGGAGAGGATCCCCAAATCCAGGTGTGAAAAACTTGTTGTATCTTTCCCAAAAAGACTCATCAAAAGGGGCTTCTACTAAATACTGAGCAAAGGGTCTGAATACTTAGGAGCATGTGATATTTCAGTTTTTCTTTTTTAATAAATCTGCAAAAATGTCAACAATTCTGTGTTTTTCTATCAATATGGGGGGCTGTGTGTACAATATGGGGTGCTGTGTGTACAATATGGGGGGCTGTGTGTACAATATGAGGTGCTGTGTGTACAATATGAGGTGCTGTGTGTACAATATGGGGTGCTGTGTGTACAATATGGGGTGCTGTGTGTACAATATGGGGTGCTGTGTGTACAATATGAGGTGCTGTGTGTACAATATGGGGTGCTGTGTGTACAATATGGGGGGCTGTGTGTACAATATGGGGTGCTGTGTGTATAATATGAGGTGCTGTGTGTACAATATGGGGGGCTGTGTGTACAATATGGGGTGCTGTGTGTACAATATGGGGGGCTGTGTGTACAATATGGGGTGCTGTGTGTACAATATGGGGGGCTGTGTGTACAATATGGGGTGCTGTGTGTATAATATGGGGGGCTGTGTGTACAATATGGGGTGCTGTGTGTATAATATGGGGGGCTGTGTGTACAATATGGGGTGCTGTGTGTACAATATGGGGGGCTGTGTGTACAATATGGGGGGCTGTGTGTACAATATGGGGGTGCTGTGTGTACAATATGGGGTTCCTGTGTGTACAATATGGGGGTGCTGTGTGTACAATATGGGGGGCTGTGTGTACAATATGGGGGGCTGTGTGTACAATATGGGGGTGCTGTGTGTACAATATGGGGGGCTGTGTGTACAATATGGGGGGCTGTGTGTACAATATGGGGGTGCTGTGTGTACAATATGGGGGGCTGTGTGTACAATATGGGGTGTTGTGTGTACAATATGGGGGTGCTGTGTGTACAATATGGGGGGCTGTGTGTACAATATGGGGTGCTGTGTGTACAATATGGGGTGCTGTGTGTACAATATGGGGTGCTGTGTGTACAATATGAGGTGCTGTGTGTACAATATGGGGTGCTGTGTGTACAATATGGGGAGCTGTGTGTACAAGGGGGGGCTGTGTGTACAATATGGGGTGCTGTGTGTACAATATGGGGGGCTGTGTGTACAATATGGGGAGCTGTGTGTACAAGGGGGGGCTGTGTGTACAATATGGGGTGATGTGTGTACAATAGGGGGGGCTGTGTGTACAATATGGGGGGGCTGTGTGTACAATATGGGGGGGCTGTGTGTACAATATGGGGTGCTGTGTGTACAATATGGGGGGCTGTGTGTACAATATGTGGGTGCTGTGTGTACAATATGGGGGGCTGTGTGTACAATATGGGGTGTTGTGTGTACAATATGGGGGGCTGTGTGTACAATATGTGGGTGCTGTGTGTACAATATGGGGGGCTGTGTGTACAGTATGTGGGGGCTGTGTGTACAATATGGGGAGCTGTGTGTACAAGGGGGGGCTGTGTGTACAATATGGGGTGATGTGTGTACAATAGGGGGGGCTGTGTGTACAATATGGGGGGGCTGTGTGTACAATATGGGGGGGCTGTGTGTACAATATGGGGGGCTGTGTGTACAATATGGGGGGGCTGTGTGTACAATATGGGGTGCTGTGTGTACAATATGGGGGGCTGTGTGTACAATATGTGGGTGCTGTGTGTACAATATGGGGGGCTGTGTGTACAATATGGGGTGTTATGTGTACAATATGGGGGGCTGTGTGTACAATATGTGGGTGCTGTGTGTACAATATGGGGGGCTGTGTGTACAGTATGTGGGGGCTGTGTGTACAATATGGGGTGCTGTTTGTACATTAATGAGGGAAAAAAATTAACTTAAATGATTTTAGCAAATGGCTGCAATATAACAAAGAGTGAAAAATTTAAGGGGTCTGAATACTTTCCATCCCCACTGTGTGTGTGTATATATGTATATATATATCTACACTTTTTGGAACTATGTGTCATTTATATATATATATATATAGATGTATTCCTCGATTATTTTTACTGTCTTGTTTTAACGTTGTGAACATTTTTTTTTTTATCAGTCCTGCAATGTGGATCGATCATTTCATCTGATTATCACCAATACACAGCCTGTTCCCAGAGTCATTGCGATTGGGCCAATCAGTGCGGGGCGGGATGTTACATCAAGACCTTGTTTTGACCAATAGAATCCATGATTGGGTATATTAGGCTTCAGTAATGGTGGATAATGAGCTTCCTGACAAGCGAAATGCATTGAGGCGGCGCGTTCCGCCATATATGACGTCATTTCCGGGTTTAGATCGGGTTTGAACATTCAGCCGTTTGGAACGCACGCCGACTCGGACCGAGTGTTGGGCTGGATAATGAAACTGGCTGATTGTGTTGGTGAAGATGGCACCTGGAAATGTGGCAGCAAATTTATTATGGGTGTACTTACAGGTGACCCTTATTATGGGTGTACTTACAGGTAAGCTTTATTATGGGTGTACTTACAGGTAAGCTTTATTATGGGTGTACCTGTCAGAAACCATGAAATCAGGCTGAGACAGAAGTACAGTTAAATCACACTTGTTTAATAATAAAAGTAAAAAGAACAAATGTAGTCAAAACATAGCCAGAGTTCAGTAACTGGAACAAATAGTCAGCCAAGCCAGAAGTCAGGGATCAACGTAGTGGAACAGCAAGCAGGATCTGGAGCCAGAAGAGATGTCAGCAAAGCAAGTCTTGAACAGGAACACAGGAGATGGTTTCTGTGATGTGACTGGACAGCTTAAAGAGGAGTTCCACCCAGGGGGGCCGTCAAAAAAAAAAAAATTAAAAGTCAGCAGCTACAAATACTGCAGCTGCTGACTTTTAATTGGACACTTACCTGTCCCGGGGTCCAGCGATGCGGGGGATCGAAACCCCGCTCGTCCCCCACCTTCGCTCGTCGGCGCTGGCATTTCAACTGTGGGCGGCGGGCTGTGGCTTTACAGCCTGGCACCCACTGCGCATGCGCGAGCGGCGCCGCGTGCCGTGATTGGCCGCTCAATCACCTGGGACCTGTAATGGGTCCCAGATGATTGACAGGAGGGAGGGAGCAGAGCGGAGCCCTTCCTGTGCCGAGGGGGAAGTGATGTCACCAGCCCAGGCAAAGGAACAGGCAGACTACGAGGGACCCCCTAGCAACAGGCATTTAGAGGTAAGTGAAAAAAAAAATATCCAAATGTTTTTTTGGGGTTTTTTTTAGAATTTTTCCAGGTATTTTTGTTTTTTGGGTGGAACCCCACTTTAAGTAGGCAGGACTGATGAGCAGAAAATCATCAACAGGTGAGTCACTGTGGAGAGATGGGAGCTGGCAATTAGCCGACAGCTGAGCGGCCAACTCAGAGAAAAAAGGGCTGAGCCCAGTCCTGACAGTACCCCCTCCTTAGTGACCCCTCCCCCTCTGAGGACCACCAGGCTTCAGGGGAAAATGTCTATGGAAATCACGGAGGAGGACAGGGGAATGTACGTCTGAAGATGAGACCCAAGAGCGTACCTCCAGACTGTACCCCTTCCAATGTACTAGGTACTGTATGCCCCCACAGAACCTACGGGAGTCAACAATGGATTGTACTTCATACCCCTCATGGTTCTCAACCTGTACAGGGTGAGGACGAGGCACCGAGGTGGTAAAGCGATTGCAGACCAAAGGTTTCAATAAGGAGACATGAAATACATTTGAAATACGCATATTAGAAGGAAGGTCTAATGAGTAATCCACTGGGTTAATCCTGCGAAGAATACGTAAAGGCCCAATAAACCGAGGTGCCAACTTCAGAGAGGGAACACGAAGTCGGAGGTTGCGAGATGACAGCCAGACTGTCCCCAGCCTGGTAGGAAGGTGCAGGCAGGCGTCTGCGGTCAGCATGGAGTCTGTACCTATCATTAGCATGTCGCAAAGCCTCCTAGACTTGTGCCCAAGTAGAATGAAGACCACGGAGATGCTCCTCTAATGCAGGAATATTCTGCGGAACAAACGAATCAGGCAACATGGAAGGTTGGAAACCATAATTCGCCATAAACGGGGACAATCCGGAAGCAGAATTCAAGGCACTATTGTGAGCAAACTCCGCCCATGGTAATAGGTCTGACCAGTTGTTATGATGGTCAGAAATATAGCAACGTAGGAATTGCTCCAAGGACTGATTGGCTGGTTCTGCGGCCCCATTAGACTGTGGGTGATATGCAGAGGAGAAAGCAAGCTGAACTCCCAACTGTGCACAAAAGGCTCGCCAGAACCGGGACACAAACTGACTACCCCTGTCCGAGACAATCACCTTGGGTAGCCCATGTAAGCGAAAGATCTCCCGAGCAAAAATGGAAGCCAGTTCCTTAGAAGTGGGCAACTTCTACAATCCAATGACATATCTTTGAGAACCGTCAACCACCATAAGGATAACTGTGTTGCCCTGGGAGTTGGGTAACTCCACAATGAAATCCATAGACAGGTGGGTCCAGGGCCTCTCTCCATTGGGTATGGGTTGTAGGAGGCCCACTGGAAGGTGTGGTGGAGTCTTACTCTGAGCACACACGGAACAGGCAGCTACGAAGGCAATTACATCAGCACGTAGACTAGGCCACCAGAATTGTTGGGAAATGGCCCAAAAGAGTTGATTCTTCCCAGGGTGACCAGCAGCCTTGAGAGAATGGTAAGTCTGGAGCACGGCAGTACGGAGACTCTCTGGGACAAAGCAGTGGTCACAAGGTTTCTCAGGAGGAGCATGGACCTGAGCAGCAAGAATTTTGTCACCCAAAGGACAAGTGAGACTGGTGCGAACCGTAGCCAGAATACGATCAGGAGGAATCACAGGAACCGGAACCGGCTCCAACTTGGAAGTGGAGGAAAATTGTCGTGACAAGGCGTCAGCCCTTACATTCTTAGTACCGGGTAAGAATGAGACAATGTAATTGAAACTTGATAAGAAAAGAGCCCATCGCGCCCTTCTGGGAGAGAGGTGTTTAGCCTCAGACAAGAATGTGAGATTCTTATGGTCAGTAAGAATAAGAACCGGCACAGTGGTACCTTCGAGGAGATGTCTCTCTGTCACCAATCTCGTAATTGCAGATGACAATTTCTTGGAAAAGTAGCCACAAGGATGCATAGCACTCAGGCTGTAGAGGTCCCCCGTCAAGAGCCTCAATGGCAAGTGGAGTGTCACGCAGCTGCAGTGGAATCGAGTGCTTCGATACAAAGGCAGCATCAATGAACAGGCCTGCAGCCCCAGAGTGGATTGGAGCCTGTATCTCGACGGACAATTCAGCCCAAGAAAGGGTGACCGAAAACCAGGGGCTTATCCTTCTGGATAACTGGGGATGAAACAACGCCACCCAAGGTCTGTCTGTGGCGTTCAGCATTCCCTAGACGGGTAGGACAAGACTTCAAAAAGTGACCTGCCTGGCCACAATAAAGGCACAATCTCTCCCTCCTCCTAAAGGCTCGCTTATCTGCAGAGAGACGCGTGAAACCCAAGTGCATGAGTTCATCTTCACTGACCGACTCGGTACCAGGAGGCATTGGAGGTGAGGGAGGCACAGGGGGGACTGCAAAGCTCGGAGCCAAATGTACAGGAGGCTTCCGCAAGCGCTCCTTTAAAAGAAAGTCTTTCTCTGAGTCTGAAGTCAATGAGGATGGCAAACGAGATCAAGCTCTCCAGCTCAGTGGGTATATCTCGGGCTGCTATCTCATCCTTGATGGAATCCGAGAGACCATGAGAGAAGGCAGCCACGAGGGCCCCATTGTTCCAAGCAACCTCTGCTGCCAGAGTACGGAATTCAATGGCGTAGTCGGCAACAGTTCTCGTACTCTGATGGACATGAGGCACTTGGCAGCAGAAGCGGAGCGTGCGGGAACGTCAAATACCCTTTTAAACGAAGCCACAAACTCAGGGTAAGGGTATACAGGAATGAGAGGGTTAACATAAGTTATGGAAGCTAAGATATTACCCCATTGGTTGTGGAGGAAGGGAGCTGGGGGGAGCTTAAGGATAGTAACTGTAGGGTAGGGGTGGAGCCTCAACAGTCAGTGAATTGAGGAGTGGAAGAACGTCTGCGGTTCCCTGCGGGCAACGTTGTACCCCCCACAAAGCAACATGAGTGAGCTGGAGAGCTTGGCGTGGGCGCAGAGCCAGGTCGTGGCTTCCCTGAAGGGGGTCCGGCAGAGTCCCTCGCAGCCGGGGCCTACACCGTGTGCTTGGAGGTCTAGACCTCTGGAGCGCTTCAGTCCTGACAGGACCCCCCCGGGCTCAGTGCCACAATGGGAGCCCACCGTCGGACCCTGCAGGCCCCCCTGCCAAGCGCACACTGGCTTCGGCGGGTGGCGTGCCTGGTGCGGCCGGTGGCCCTTCATACCGAGAGAGAGAGCGGGCACGTCTGCCCAGGGTGGAAGGAAGATGGCAGTGGCCACCTCCAGGTCACGGTCAGATGTGCTTGCCTGGGACAAGCTGGCGAGCCTGCGGGAACTATTGCAGAAGTTGGAAGGGGATGCACTTCAAGGGGGGTCTAAGGTCACGGCATGGGACCGCACGCAGGCACCGGAGGAATCAGTGCTTGGAGTCCCCCCCCCGCCCTGGTGATGGGAGAGTCAGGGACAGGGATGCAGCAAGGGGTAGGCAGTGCAACCAAGGGGGCGGAGAAGTCCAAGGATGGGGACAAGGAGACGGATGAGGTGAGATTGGAGCATTCCGCGAAATGTGAGGTATATGTTTGCTTTGAGGGGCCTCTGGGGGCTCCCCTCAAGCCAGAAGTACGGGAGAATATTTGGAAGGGGGAGTATGTGGAAATCTTGTCCTTACTCCCCCTGGAAAAGTTTAACCTGGACTGGGTTAAACCGAACGATAGCAAGAAGGAAGATGAAGAAAAGTAGGTATCGCCGTATCCCTCGCACGTTTGACAATTGGTTGCAAGCTTTTGCGATATTAGCAAGTGTGATTGGCGAAAAAGAACCAGAGAGTTGTTTGGCTCTTTTTTGATATTTGGACGCTATAGGAGAGGCAAATGCAAATAGGGTCTATGGTGGAGTGGCATGGCGGAGTGGCATGGCTCCGCAACGACGAGCAGTTCCAGCAGCGGAAGGCTGTTCGGCCCGCTATTCGATGGGACTATAAGGATATCGGGCTCTAGATGAAACTGATGACACCGGCCAGAAGGGGAGCCAGTTTTTTTCCAGGAGGGGCTGGCGGCACCTCCACCTCAGGTACATCGGCCTTTCAGAAAAAGGGGGTTTGTTGGCAGTTTAATGACAGCTCCTGCCGTTTCGGTGGGACCTGTTGCTTTAAACACGAATGTTTCATGTGTGGCGGCGGCCATTCCCTCATGTGCTGCTTCAAGTCTGGAAAAGGCAGAGGGGGTGATATGTCCGGAAAAAGGGAGGTCTTCGATGAGAGTGGAAAGGATGGTACCCGGATCAGGAATTGGCACGGCTCCTGGGGAGGGTTTTAAGGAAGGTTTTCATAACCCGTGTGCACTGGCAGGGGTGCCACCCTTATCCATTAATTTACAGTCAGCAATCCAGTTCCCGGAGGTGGTGTCAGAGAAACTTGCGAAGGAGGATTCCCTGGGTAGGATGAGTGGACCTTTTTCCTCTCCTCCATTTCTGGGCCTGGTAGTGTCTCCCCTGGGGGTTGTTCCCACAAAAGAGCCAGGCAAGTACTGTGTAGCAATAACTCTCGGTGGAGCTGCTGGTTTAAGCGGGTCTGTTACCTTCACTCTCGATACCTCTGTTACACCAATTTCCAATGCTTTAATAAATGAACAAGGGAAGTAGCAGGAAAGAGGTAGAAGGAAAGCTGCAGGGAAGCTCAAATACCTTTCCTTAGTATTCTTTAGAACATTTCTCTAGGATTGATCACTTGTGGTTGAAAGCGCTCCCCTTGTGGGATTCAATCTTTGCCCACCTGGATAGACCTCTTTCACTTGCCTAGCAGCCAGTACGTAGCACGAACAAAAGTCTCTGCCACAGACTTGTTTGAAGCAAAACCCGTACGATCCTCTGCCACAGGATGTATCGGTCTGTGATGAATGTCAGACACAGTACTTGAACCTTTATGCCAACCCGGCAGTACTATGCTGTAAGATTACTTCGGAATGCGTCCTCTAACCGAGTCACCAGGCCCCTCTCCAGACCAGCACTCTGCATGATCCTTCCATGATGGGTCCTCCCCTGGGATCTTCTCAGTTGTCCAGCTCAGTAGGCCCCAGACAGGCTTCTGGGCCCACCCACACGCCGCAGCGTCCCATAAATACCCTCTCCCAGAATGCAACTTGGAGGACCACCTCCACCGAGTTATCTCCGGGACAGAGGAGCACTCATCCGCTTCAACATGTTGCTTTTCCAACACCAGCCAATGGTGACGACACCCACCGGCACAATGTGGAACTGTATGGAGAGTGCTGTTTGCCCGAGGACAAACTGGGGGCCCTGCGAAGAGAAATGGGCGGCAAGGCTCCTTGCTGGGAAAATTGAATTTTGCCTGCAGGATTATTCCTATGGGTAGAATTTTTTGCTGCCAACTTTCCTTGGCTACAGCGGGTGTCAGCACCCCGCGACACTATATTTGTTTGACTAAGGACCTACGGGCCGACCTTAAGATTTGGGATACATTTCTAGAAGTTTACAGTGGAAGATCCCTGTGGATGGCTGGCCCTGTTTACGGATGGGACAGGATCGGTAGGGTATGGGGGCTTTCTTTCAGGGTCAGTGGAGGGTGGGACGGTGGCCGGTAGAATGGAAGGCAGAGGGCTGGTTGAAAAATCTGGTACTGTTGGAATTGTTTCCAATCGTGCTGGCAGTGGAAATCTGGGGGGATGCATTTTGGAATAAGAGGGTGCGTTTTCCCTGTGACAACATGGGGGTGGTGAAGGCTATTAATAACATCTCGGCTACATCGCCACCTGTGGTGCGCCTGTTACGCCATTTAGTACTGCTCTGCCTATGACTGAATGCTTTTATTTACGTGGTGCATATTCCAGGGGTATGTAACAAGACGTGTTGTGTAACAAGACGTGACGAGTTTCACGTGTTGACACTGGAGGCGGAGCAGCATGGGATGCCTTGTCTGCGGCGGTTGTGGACGATCGCATTGGAACCGCCGCTGGATTAATTCAGAATTCCCTGAGTGTGGCGACGTGGGCAGCATATTCCCGGACATGGCGTAAATGGAATTCATTGCTGTCTGAGGGAGGAGCCCAGGGTGGAAGTGTCTTCCTTAGTGCTGTATTTTGTGGTACGTAACTTTATTTGGGGGGCCTCGGAGTCGGCCGTGAACCACAAGTTGGCGGGCCTAGCCTTCTGGATCAATTTACAGGGTGGTGGGGATGCCACAAAATCCTTTATGGTCAGGCAGGCGATGAAGGGATATCGCAGGGGTCGTAGCACCAGAGGCTCCCGGCGGCCAGTTTCGGTAGCAATCTTGCGATTGGTATTGAAGCGCCTGCTTTCGATCGGTGTGATGGCCTATGAATGGATTATGTTCCAGGCTGCTTTTCTGCTGGCTTTTTTCTGAGCCCTTAGGCTGGGGGAATTGGTTAGCCCTTCCAAGAAGAGAGCTGGGGCTGCGTTATGGGAGGATGTGGTCATTACGGCTTCATCAGTTCGGACTGGAATTCGTTGTTCCAAAGCGGATCAATGCGGCAGAGGGACACCCTTGGAATTGTTCCGGGGCAGTATAGGTCTTTGCCCGGTTGTTGCTATGGAACAATTTGCTGCAATACGGCCACAGCAGGCAGGGCCTTTGTCCACGGTGACGGTTCCTGCTTATCCAGGTTTGAGTTTGTGGCGGTATTTCGTAAATGTCTGGGGGAGGCGGCCTTAGATCCCAAGCAGTATGTGTCTCACTCCTTTCACATTGGTACAGCCACGGAGGCGTTCAGATGGGAGTTGAGCGACGATGTGGTCAAGCAGATCAGCAGGTGGGAGTCCAACAGGTTCAGGCTCTACGTAAGGCCCCATTTGTTGTAAACCATGGGGGGTTTTTTCGTGTTACACCTTTACCTTTTTCCACCCTATATCTTCCTTTTGGTTGTGTTATTTAGCCAAGTGTGGCAGTTTGGTGGGTGGCACTGTGGTTCTTTTTTCTTATTTACAGGTCGGAGATGCCTCGTATGGATCCTGGGGCATTCTTATGTGTGCTGGGGACGGGCAGAAGTTAGGCCTAAGGCCAGGCAGCTGGGCCTTCCCCGGGAGTTGTCGGATGGATCAGGGTTCGGGGCATGCTGTGGAGTAGGGTGGTTCCGGAGGTTATTTGTTTTGCCAGACTGGACAGGGCCCCGGACACACTTATTGTACATACAGGGGGCAATGATTTAGGTATCAGGGAATTTATTTGAGATATCTGTTTTGATTTTCTCAAGCTTCGTAATGATTTCCTAGGGACCATCATACTTTGGTCTGATATCGTGGCCAGAATGGCATGGAGGGAGGCCAGATCAGTTGACAAGATTAACAAGGCCCGGGTAAAAATCAATAAGGAGGTGGGGAGGTTTTTTGTTAGGAACGGGGGCCTAGTCATCAGGCACTTGGAGTTGGAATCGGACATGTGGCAATTTCTTAGGGGAGATGGAGTTCATCTCAATGCGGTGGGCACTCACCTATGGTTTCTGGGGTTGGAGGATGGGGTGCAGAGGGCCTTTTGTGTGTGGCAGGCGCCCAGGTGTAAGGTGTCACACCTGTGGCACTCTGGCATTTTTTTGGGGTCCTTGACGGCGGCATAATTCGGTGCACTGGGTAAACGGTGGGGAATCATCTAAGGTGTGGTATCCTTGAGTGGGAACGGTTCACTGCGGAGTGACCGGATGGCGGTAAGAACCCTGGGGGGATGAGGTCAGCTGGGTTTTAGGCCCTGAGTCAATAGATTGTGGCTGGGGTGGCAACTCAGCTAGCTGGTGCCTCTGACACAATAAATGGTATGGGTATATCGGCACCGTCAAGGATCTCAAAATAATTATATCTGGTTTTGAGTAGTTAAAGTGGAGTTCCACCCAAAAGTGGAACTTCCACTCATCAGATTCCTCCCCCCCTCCGGTGACACAGTTGGCACCTTTCAGGGGGGAGGGGGGTACAGATACCTGTATATTACAGGTATCTGTACCCACTTCTGGCATAGATACCCGCAGAATCTGCGGGTATTTACGCCACTTCCTGCTCCCTCCCCGCTGCCTGCTGGGAAACACACGGGTCCCAGAGACAGCAGGGACCATCCGGATTGCGCTGGGCGACTCGCGCATGCGCAGTAGGGAACCGGGAAGTGAAGCCGCATGGCTTCACTTCCTGATTCCCTTACCGAAGATGGAGGCGGCAGCACCTGAGGACGGAGAGACGCTTCGGCCTCGGGTGCCGACATCGCGGGCGCCCTGGACAGGTAAGTGTCCATGTTTTAAAAGTCAGCAGCTGCAGTATTTGTAGCTGCTGACTTTTAAATTTTTTTTTTTCAGTGGCGCTCCGCTTTAAATATTATATTGGTTATTTAATTAAAGTTGTTGTTAATAAAAAATTGTTTCGGTCATTTTACCCCACCTCAGTTGTCGAGGGGTTTTTTTTACAAGTAGAAGGGGATACAAAGGTTACAAGGTAAAGTGATGTGGTAAGTGGATGCTTAGATCTTAGCTACCCTAGTCAAGAGGTTTAATCTTAAACTACGTAGAGGGTTCTTTACTGTAAGAGCGGCAAGGATGTGGAATTCCCTTCCACAGGCGGTGGTCTCAGCGGGGAGCATTGATAGCTTCAAGAAACTATTAGATAATCACCTGAATGACCGCAATATACAGGGATATACAATGTAATACTGACATATAATCACACACATAGGTTGGACTTGATGGACTTGTGTCTTTTTTCAACCTCACCTACTATGTAACACACTCCTATCCCCTGCATTCTGTTGTGACAGTGGGAGATGCTGTCACGGTAAAATTGGTAGTTTGGGGGACACAGGGGGTGTGCACATTTGCTTGGTGCAAGACTGCAGGGCATAGCTGTGGACTGGAGAAGACTGCTTTCATAACCTTCTCCAGGTTTTGGTATTCCAGCATGAGGCTCTGTAGTTTAGAGATTCCACAGTGTCTTGGGTGGGATGGGATCTCCAACCCTGTGTCCAGATTTTTTAGATGATCAGCAGGGTGTGTGCTCAGGTGAGCTTTTATAATGAGTTTATGGGAATACCTCAGGGCTCCCAGTTGGAGACTGCTCCACACCAAGAGACAGGAGGTCTCCAGGAGTCAGAGGGGCTGCAGGAGATCTCCAGGAGTCAGAGGGGCTGCAGGAGGTCTCCAGGAGTCAGAGGGGCTGCAGGAGGTCTCCAGGAGTCAGAGGGGCTGCAGGAGGTCTCCAGGAGTCAGAGGGGCTGCAGGAGGTCTCCAGGAGTCAGAGGGGTTGCAGGAGGTCTCCAGGAGTCAGAGGGGTTGCAGGAGGTCTCCAGGAGTCAGAGGGGCTGCAGGGGGTCTCCAGGAGTCAGAGGGGTTGCAGGAGGTCTCCAGGAGTCAGAGGGGTTGCAGGAGGTCTCCAGGAGTCAGACGGGCTGCAGGAGATCTCCAGGAGTCAGAGGGGCTGCAGGAGATCTCCAGGAGTCAGAGGGGTTGCAGGAGGTCTCCAGGAGTCAGAGGGGTTGCAGGAGGTAGCCAGAACATGTGTGACTGCAAGAGGCAGTACAACGGCCTGAGGACTAAGGCCAGAGGGAAGCTGTGGGCTCTAAAGTAAAGTTGTCCACATTGATGGATCCAGTGGTCTGTGTGACCAGGATAAAGAACAGAAGTACTGCTACAGAGAGCCAGGTGGGCTAGCATATTCCATTGTGTGTATTTGCTGGAGAAGAACCCCTGTGTGGGAAACCTTTATGTTTTGGACTTTTATTTGCCCTTTTTAATAAAAATGGGCTACCATGCCCTAAAATATAGTTCCTGACTGGCTTGAATCACTGACAAACGCATCTACCATGAGAGCTAAACAACCCCCAACTTTACACTGTACATAACACTCCTGTCCCCTGCATTCTGTACATAACACTCCTGTCCCCTGCATTCCGTACATAACACTCCTGTCCCCTGCATTCCGTACACAACACTCCTGTCCCCTGCATTCTGTACAATACACTCCTGTCCCCTGCATTCCGTACACAACACTCCTGTCCCCTGCATTCCGTACATAACACTCCTGTCCCCTGCATTCCGTACATTACACTCCTGTCCCCTGCATTCCGTACATTACACTCCTGTCCCCTGCATTCTGTACATAACACTCCTGTCCCCTGCATTCCGTACATAACACTCCTGTCCCCTGCACTCTGTGATCTGCAATCCTGACCCCTGCACTCTGTGATCTGCAATCCTGAGCCCTGCACTCTGCGATCTGCAATCCTGAGCCCTGCACTCTGCGATCTGTAATCCTAGACCCCTGCACTCTGTGATCTGTAATCCTAGACCCCTGCACTCTGTGATCTGTAATCCTAAACCCCTGCACTCTGTGATCTGTAATCCTGACCCCTGCACTCTGTGATCTGTAATCCTGACCCCTGCACTCTGTGATCTGTAATCCTGACCCCTGCACTCTGCGATCTGCAATCCTGAGCCCTGCACTCTGCGATCTGCAATCCTGAGCCCTGCACTCTGCGATCTGCAATCCTGAGCCCTGCACTCTGCGATCTGCAATCCTGAGCCCTGCACTCTGCGATCTGCAATCCTGAGCCCTGCACTCTGCGATCTGCAATCCTGAGCCCTGCACTCTGTGATCTGTAATCCTGACCCCTGCACTCTGTGATCTGTAATCCTGACCCCTGCACTCTGTGATCTGTAATCCTGACCCCTGGACTCTGTGATCTGTAATCCTGACCCCTGCACTCTGTGATCCGATCTGTAATCCTGACCCCCTGCACTCTTTGATCTGCAATCCTGACCCCTGCACTCTTTGATCTGCAATCCTGACCCCTGCACTCTGCGATCTGCAATCCTAAACCCCTGCACTCTGCGATCTGCAATCCTAACCCCTGCACTCTGCGATCTGCAATCCTGAGCCCTGCACTCTGCGATCTGCAATCCTGAGCCCTGCACTCTGCAATCTGCAATCCTGAGCCCTGCACTCTGCGATCTGCAATCCTGAGCCCTGCACTCTGCAATCTGCAATCCTGAGCCCTGCACTCTGCGATCTGCAATCCTGAGCCCTGCACTCTGTGATCTGTAATCCTGACCCCTGCACTCTGTGATCTGTAATCCTGACCCCTGCACTCTGTGATCTGTAATCCTGACCCCTGGACTCTGTGATCTGTAATCCTGACCCCTGCACTCTGTGATCCGATCTGTAATCCTGACCCCCTGCACTCTTTGATCTGCAATCCTGACCCCTGCACTCTTTGATCTGCAATCCTGACCCCTGCACTCTGCGATCTGCAATCCTAAACCCCTGCACTCTGCGATCTGCAATCCTAACCCCTGCACTCTGCGATCTGCAATCCTGAGCCCTGCACTCTGCGATCTGCAATCCTGAGCCCTGCACTCTGCGATCTGCAATCCTGAGCCCTGCACTCTGCGATCTGCAATCCTGACCCCTGCACTCTGCGATCTGCAATCCTGACCCCTGCACTCTGCGATCTGCAATCCTGACCCCTGCACTCTGCGATCTGCAATCCTGACCCCTGCACTCTGCGATCTGCAATCCTGAGCCCTGCACTCTGCGATCTGCAATCCTGACCCCTGCGATCTGCAATCCTGACCCCTGCGATCTGCAATCCTGACCCCTGCGATCTGCAATCCTGACCCCTGCACTCTGCGATCTGCAATCCTGACCTCTGCATTCTGCGATCTGCAATCCTGACCCCTGCACTCTGCGATCTGCAATCCTGACCCCTGCACTCTGCGATCTGCAATCCTGACCCCTGCACTCTGCGATCTGCAATCCTGACCCCTGCACTCTGCGATCTGCAATCCTGACCCCTGCACTCTGCGATCTGCAATCCTGACCCCTGCACTCTGCGATCTGCAATCCTGACCCCTGCACTCTGCGATCTGCAATCCTGAGCCCTGCACTCTGTGATCTGTAATCCTGACCCCTGCACTCTGTGATCTGTAATCCTGACCCCTGCACTCTGTGATCTGTAATCCTGACCCCTGGACTCTGTGATCTGTAATCCTGACCCCTGCACTCTGTGATCCGATCTGTAATCCTGACCCCCTGCACTCTTTGATCTGCAATCCTGACCCCTGCACTCTTTGATCTGCAATCCTGACCCCTGCACTCTGCGATCTGCAATCCTAAACCCCTGCACTCTGCGATCTGCAATCCTAACCCCTGCACTCTGCGATCTGCAATCCTGAGCCCTGCACTCTGCGATCTGCAATCCTGAGCCCTGCACTCTGCGATCTGCAATCCTGAGCCCTGCACTCTGCGATCTGCAATCCTGACCCCTGCACTCTGCGATCTGCAATCCTGACCCCTGCACTCTGCGATCTGCAATCCTGACCCCTGCACTCTGCGATCTGCAATCCTGACCCCTGCACTCTGCGATCTGCAATCCTGAGCCCTGCACTCTGCGATCTGCAATCCTGACCCCTGCGATCTGCAATCCTGACCCCTGCGATCTGCAATCCTGACCCCTGCGATCTGCAATCCTGACCCCTGCACTCTGCGATCTGCAATCCTGACCTCTGCATTCTGCGATCTGCAATCCTGACCCCTGCACTCTGCGATCTGCAATCCTGACCCCTGCACTCTGCGATCTGCAATCCTGACCCCTGCACTCTGCGATCTGCAATCCTGACCCCTGCACTCTGCGATCTGCAATCCTGACCCCTGCACTCTGCGATCTGCAATCCTGACCCCTGCACTCTGCGATCTGCAATCCTGACCCCTGCACTCTGCGATCCGCAATCCTGAGCCCTGCACTCTGCGATCTGCAATCCTGACCCCTGCACTCTGCGATCTGCAATCCTGACCCCTGCACTCTCTGATCTGCAATCCTGACCCCTGCACTCTGCGATCTGCAATCCTGAGCCCTGCACTCTGTGATCTGCAATCCTGAGCCCTGCACTCTGCGATCTGCAATCCTGAGCCCTGCACTCTGCGATCTGCAATCCTGAGCCCTGCACTCTGCGATCTGCAATCCTGACCCCTGCGATCTGCAATCCTGACCCCTGCGATCTGCAATCCTGACCCCTGCACTCTGCGATCTGCAATCCTGACCTCTGCATTCTGCGATCTGCAATCCTGACCCCTGCACTCTGCGATCTGCAATCCTGACCCCTGCACTCTGCGATCTGCAATCCTGACCCCTGCACTCTGCGATCTGCAATCCTGACCCCTGCACTCTGCGATCTGCAATCCTGACCCCTGCACTCTGCGATCTGCAATCCTGACCCCTGCACTCTGCGATCTGCAATCCTGACCCCTGCACTCTGCGATCTGCAATCCTGACCCCTGCACTCTGCGATCTGCAATCCTGACCCCTGCACTCTGCGATCTGCAATCCTGACCCCTGCGATCTTCAATCCTGAGCCCTGCACTCTGTGATCTGCAATCCTGAGCCCTGCACTCTGCGATCTGCAATCCTGAGCCCTGCACTCTGCGATCTGCAATCCTGACCCCTGCGATCTGCAATCCTGACCCCTGCGATCTGCAATCCTGACCCCTGCACTCTGCGATCTGCAATCCTGACCTCTGCATTCTGCGATCTGCAATCCTGACCCCTGCACTCTGCGATCTGCAATCCTGACCCCTGCACTCTGCGATCTGCAATCCTGACCCCTGCACTCTGCGATCTGCAATCCTGACCCCTGCACTCTGCGATCTGCAATCCTGACCCCTGCACTCTGCGATCTGCAATCCTGACCCCTGCACTCTGCGATCTGCAATCCTGACCCCTGCACTCTGCGATCTGCAATCCTGACCCCTGCGATCTTCAATCCTGACCCCTGCACTCTGCGATCTGCAATCCTGAGCCCTGCACTCTGCGATCTGCAATCCTGAGCCCTGCACTCTGCGATCTGCAATCCTGACCCCTGCACTGTGTGATCTGTAATCCTGAGCCCTGCACTGTGTGATCTGTAATCCTGAGCCCTGCACTGTGTGATCGGTAATCCTGAGCCCTGCACTGTGTGATCTGTAATCCTGAGCCCTGCACTGTGTGATCTGTAATCCTGAGCCCTGCACTGTGTGATCTGTAATCCTGACCCCTGCACTGTGTGATCTGTAATCCTGACCCCTGCACTCTGTGATCTGTAATCCTGACCCCTGCACTCTGTACATTATATTGTACAGCAGTTACTGAATATGTGAAATCTCAGACAAAGTGTCAGCTCTCTGTGTGTAATGGAAGATTCTGCTTGTGGCGCAGCATATTTTATAGATATAAGGAAGCCCAGGTTTTGTGTAGCCATGCCCCTTAAGCCCCTCCCACCATTAACAGTTTGGCCACACCCACTTTTTTGGCAGCGGAGCACATAGCATGCCTCACGTCACTAAGATGTCCCTCATCCTTGAACTCCAACGTTGGGAGGTATGCAGGTCCCATAAGTGTACACATGGGGTTCGCCGGGTGTGCCTGGGCACACCCTAATCATTAGAACCTGGCGAAGAGGGGCGGCATTTACTGGAACCAATGGGCTGTATTCTTTACCTGCAGCAGCTGTCTTCTCCATCGTCTTCTCCATCCCGCCAACATTCGGCTCCCAGAGAAGGAAAATACACCCCAACACCCCCCCTCTCCAGGTTCCCCTTCTTTCTGCTGCCTGATTCCCGTGGTCTCCCTCACCATATGCTGTGGGGGATGTGTCTGGATGGAGATTGGGGTAAGGGGTCAATAAATGTCATTTACCGCCCCCTTCCTTTATTGAATGAACACAGCGAGGGATCAGTGCCGATCATTCACTGTGTTCATTCATTACTGAAGCATTGGAAACTGTGTTTTGTGAAGCTGCTCAGCACAGAGCACTTCCCATTCATCTGCCATCAATAAAGGGACTGAGGAGTGAGACATCGGGGTCAGTTTTCACCAAAGCCCCCCATCAAGACCCCTAAAAATCATAAAAAATAATATTGTTCATGGCTCCTCGGTACCCCATGATGGCTCCTCGGTACCCCATGATGGCTCCTCGGTACCCCATGATGGCTCCTCAGTACCCCATGATGGCTCCTTAGTACCCCACCCATGATGGCTCCTCGGTACCCCATGATGGCTCCTCGGTACCCCATGATGACTCCTCAGTACCCCATGATGGCTCCTCAGTACCCCATGATGACTCCTCAGTACCCCATGATGGCTCCTCGGTACCCCATGATGGCTCCTCGGTACCCCATGATGGCTCCTCGGTACCCCATGATGACTCCTCGGTACCCCATGATGGCTCCTCGGTACCCCATGATGGCTCCTCAGTACCCCATGATGGCTCCTCAGTACCCCATGATGGCTCCTCAGTACCCCATGATGGCTCCTCAGTACCCCATGATGGCTCCTCAGTACCCCATGATGGCTCCTCAGTACCCCATGATGACTCCTCAGTACCCCATGATGGCTCCTCAGTACCCCACCCATGATGGCTCCTCGGTACCCCATGATGGCTCCTCAGTACCCCATGATGGCTCCTCAGTACCCCACCCATGATGACTCCTCAGTACCCCATGATGGCTCCTCAGTACCCCATGATGACTCCTCAGTACCCCATGATGGCTCCTCAGTACCCCATGATGACTCCTCAGTACCCCATGATGGCTCCTCAGTACCCCACCCATGATGACTCCTCAGTACCCCATGATGACTCCTCAGTACCCCATGATGGCTCCTCAGTACCCCATGATGACTCCTCAGTACCCCATGATGGCTCCTCAGTACCCCATGATGGCTCCTCAGTACCCCATGATGGCTCCTCAGTACCCCATGATGACTCCTCAGTACCCCATGATGGCTCCTCCGTACCCCACCCATGATGGCTCCTCAGTACCCCATGATGACTCCTCAGTACCCCATGATGACTCCTCGGTACCCCATGATGACTCCTCGGTACCCCATGATGACTCCTCAGTACCCCATGATGGCTCCTCAGTACCCCACCCATGATGGCTCCTCAGTACACCATGATGGCTCCTCAGTACCCCATGATGGCTCCTCAGTACACCATGATGGCTCCTCAGTACCCCATGATGGCTCCTCAGTACCCCATGATGGCACCTCAGTACCCCATGATGGCTCCTCAGTACCCCATGATGGCACCTCAGTACCCCATGATGGCTCCTCAGTATCCCATGATGGCTCCTCAGTACCCCATGATGGCTCCTCAGTACCCCATGGTGGCTCCTCAGTACCCCACCCATGATGGCTCCTCAGTATCCCATGATGGCTCCTCAGTACCCCATGATGACTCCTCAGTACCCCATGATGACTCCTCAGTACCCCATGATGGCTCCTCAGTACCCCATGATGGCTCCTCAGTACCCCATGATGACTCCTCAGTACCCCATGATGACTCCTCAGTACCCCATGATGACTCCTCAGTACCCCATGATGGCTCCTCAGTACCCCATGATGGCTCCTCAGTACCCCATGATGACTCCTCAGTACCCCATGATGGCTCCTCAGTACCCCCATGATGACTCCTCAGTACCCCATGATGACTCCTCAGTACCCCATGATGACTCCTCAGTATCCCATGATGACTCCTCAGTACCCCATGATGACTCCTTAGTACCCCATGATGACTCCTCAGTACCCCATGATGGCTCACTCCTCAGTACCCCATGATGGCTCCTCAGTACCCCCACGATGACTCCTCAGTACCCCATGATGACTCCTCAGTACCCCATGATGACTCCTCAGTACCCCATGATGACTCCTCAGTATCCCATGATGACTCCTCAGTACCCCATGATGACTCCTCAGTACCCCATGATGACTCCTCAGTACCCCATGATGGCTCACTCCTCAGTACCCCATGATGGCTCCTCAGTACCCCCATGATGACTCCTCAGTACCCCATGATGACTCCTCAGTACCCCATGATGACTCCTCAGTATCCCATGATGGCTCCTCAGTACCCCATGATGACTCTTCAGTACCCCATGATGACTCCTCAGTATCCCATGATGACTCCTCAGTACCCCATGATGGCTCACTCCTCAGTACCCCATGATGACTCCTCAGTACCCCATGATGGCTGACTCCTCAGTACACCATGATGGCTCCTCAGTACCCCATGATGACTCCTCAGTACCCCATGATGACTCCTCAGTATCCCATGATGACTCCTCAGTACCCCATGATGGCTCCTCAGTACCCCATGATGGCTCCTCAGTACCCCATGATGACTCCTCAGTACCCCATGATGGCTCACTCCTCAGTACCCCATGATGGCTCCTCAGTACCCCATGATGACCCTTCAGTACCCCATGATGGCTCCTCAGTACCCCATGATGACTCCTCGGTACCCCATGATGGCTCCTGAGTACCCCATGATGACTCCTCAGTACCCCATGATGACTCCTCAGTACCCCATGATGGCTCCTCAGTACCCCATGATGACTCCTCAGTACCCCATGATGGCTCCTCAGTACCCCCATGATGACTCCTCAGTACCCCATGATGACTCCTCAGTACCCCATGATGACTCCTCAGTATCCCATGATGGCTCCTCAGTACCCCATGATGACTCTTCAGTACCCCATGATGACTCCTCAGTATCCCATGATGACTCCTCAGTACCCCATGATGGCTCACTCCTCAGTACCCCATGATGACTCCTCAGTACCCCATGATGGCTGACTCCTCAGTACACCATGATGGCTCCTCAGTACCCCATGATGACTCCTCAGTACCCCATGATGACTCCTCAGTATCCCATGATGACTCCTCAGTACCCCATGATGGCTCCTCAGTACCCCATGATGGCTCCTCAGTACCCCATGATGACTCCTCAGTACCCCATGATGGCTCACTCCTCAGTACCCCATGATGGCTCCTCAGTACCCCATGATGACCCTTCAGTACCCCATGATGGCTCCTCAGTACCCCATGATGACTCCTCGGTACCCCATGATGGCTCCTGAGTACCCCATGATGACTCCTCAGTACCCCATGATGACTCCTCAGTACCCCATGATGGCTCCTCAGTACCCCATGATGACTCCTCAGTACCCCATGATGGCTCTTCAGTACCCAACAACTACCAAAACAACAATCACCGGAGCCAGGAGCATCTACCACACAGCACAGCCTGGAGCTGGAGTATTACCATCCCTTGGTGTCCCCTCTCCCTCCTCATGTCTCTTCACCCCCCTCAGGGTCCCCGCTCCCGCCTCGTGTCCCTCTCCCCCCTCGGTGTCTCCACTCCATCCTCATGTCTCCTTTCCCCCCTCGGTGTCTCCACTCCATCCTCATGTCTCTTTCCCCCCCTCGGTGTCTCCTCTCCCTCCTCATGTCTCTTTCCCCCCTCGGTGTCTCCTCTCCCTCCTCATGTCTCTTTCCCCCCTCGGTGTCTCCACTCCATCCTCATGTCTCTTTCCCCCCTCGGTGTCTCCTCTCCATCCTCATTTCTCTTTCCCCCCTCGGTGTCTCCACTCCATCCTCATGTCTCTTTCCCCCCTCGGTGTCTCCTCTCCATCCTCATGTCTCTTTCCCCCCTCGGTGTCTCCTCTCCATCCTCATGTCTCTTTCCCCCCTCGGTGTCTCCACTCCATCCTCATGTCTCTTTCCCCCCTCGGTGTCTCCTCTCCCTCCTCATGTCTCCTTTCCCCCCTCGGTGTCTCCTCTCCCTTCTCATGTCTCCTTTCCCCCCTCGGTGTCTCCTCTCCCTCCTCATGTCTCCTTTCCCCCCTCGGTGTCTCCTCTCCCTTCTCATGTCTCCTTTCCCCCCTCGGTGTCTCCTCTCCCTTCTCATGTCTCCTCCCCCCCCTCGGTGTCTCCTCTCCCTCCTCATGTCTCTTTCCCCCCTCGGTGTCTCCTCTCCCTCCTCATGTCTCCTTTCCCCCCTCGGTGTCTCCTCTCCCTCCTCATGTCTCTTTCCCCCCTCGGTGTCTCCTCTCCATCCTCATGTCTCTTTCCCCCCTCGGTGTCTCCTCTCCATCCTCATGTCTCTTTCCCCCCTCGGTGTCTCAACTCCATCCTCATGTCTCTTTACCCCCTCGGTGTCTCCTCTCCCTCCTCATGTCTCCTTTCCCCCCTCAGTGTCTCCTCTCCCTCCTCATGTCTCCTCTCCATCCTCATGTCTCTTTCCCCCCTCGGTGTCTCCTCTCCCTCCTCATGTCTCCTTTCCCCCCTCGGTGTCTCCTCTCCATCCTCATGTCTCCTTTCCCCCCTTGGTGTCTCCACTCCATCCTCATGTCTCCTTTCCCCCCTCGGTGTCTCCTCTCCATCCTCATTTCTCATTTCCCCCCCTCAGTGTCTCCTCTCCATCCTCATGTCTCCTCTCCCCCCTCGGTGTCTCCTCTCCATCCTCATGTCTCCTTTCCCCCCTCGGTGTCTCCTCTCCCTCCTCATGTCTCCTTTCCCCCTCGGTGTCTCCTCTCCATCCTCATGTCTCCTTTCCCCCCCTCAGTGTCTCCTCTCCATCCTCATGTCTCCTCTCCCCCCTCGGTGTCTCCTTTCCCCCCTCGGTGTCTCCTCTCCCTCCTCATGTCTCCTTTCCCCCCCTCGGTGTCTCCTCTCCCTCCTCATGTCTCCTTTCCCCCTCGGTGTCTCCTCTCCCTCCTCATGTCTCCTTTCCCCCCTCGGTGTCTCCTCTCCCTCCTCATGTCTCCTTTCCCCCCTCGGTGTCTCCTCTCCCTCCTCATGTCTCTTTCCCCCCTCGGTGTCTCCTCTCCCCCCTCATGTCTCCTTTCCCCCCTCGGTGTCCCCTCTCCATCCTCATGTCTCTTTCCCCCCTCGGTGTCTCCTCTCCCTCCTCATGTCTCTTTCCCCCCTCGGTGTCTCCTCTCCCCCCTCATGTCTCCTTTCCCCCCTCTGTGTCCCCTCTACATCCTCATGTCTCTTTCCCCCCTCGGTGTCTCCTCTCCATCCTCATGTCTCTTTCCCCCCTCGGTGTCTCCTCTCCCTCCTCATGTCTCCTTTCCCCCCTCGGTGTCTCCTCTCCCTCCTCATGTCTCATTTCCTCCTCAGTGTCTCCTCTCCACCCCATGTCTATTTTCCGTCCTCATGTCTCCTTTCCCCCCTCGGTGTCTCCTCTCCCTCCTCATGTCTCTTCACCCCCTCGGTGTCTCCTCTCCATCCTCATATCTCCTTTCCCCCCTCGGTGGCACACCAGGCGCGGCACTGGAGGTGCGTTGTTCCAACCCAGGAGCTGCGGGGTGAACGGGTCAGCTGAAAAAAAAATACCAGGGCTCTCCTCACCATCAGGAGGGTGTCACCCGGGTGTGGACCGCACCCCCCGCACCCCCCTAGGAACGCCTCTGTTTATGTCTCCTCTCCCCCTCGGTGTCTCCTCTCCATCTTCATGTCTCCTCTCCCCCTCAGTGTTTCCTCTCCACCCTCATATCTCCCCTCCCCCTTGGTGTCTCCTTTCCATCCTCATGTCTCCTCTCACCCTTGGTGTCTCCTCTCCACCCTCATGTCTCCTCTCCACCCTAATATCTCCTCTCCCCCTTGGTGTCTCCTCTCCACCCTCATGTCTCCTCTCCACCCTCATGTCTCCTCTCCCCCTCAGTGTCTCCTCTCCACCCTCATGTCTCCTCTCCACCCTAATATCTCCTCTCCCCCTTGGTGTCTCCTCTCCACCCTCATGTCTCCTCTCCCCCTCGGTGTCCCCTCTCCACCCTCATGTCTCCTCTCCCCCTCGGTGTCTCCTCTCCACCCTCATGTCTCCTCTCCCCCTCGGTGTCTCCTCTCCCCCTCGGTGTCTCCTCTCCATCCTCACGTCTCCTCTCCCCCTTGGTATACCCTCTCCACCCTCATGTCTCCTCTCCCCCTCGGTGTCTCCTCTCCACCCTCATGTCTCCTCTCCCCCTCGGTGTTCCCTCTCCCCCTCGGTGTCCCCTCTCCCCCCCTCGTGTCTCCTCTCCCCCTCAGTGTCCGCTCTCCACCATCATGTCTCCTCTCCCCCTCGGTGTCTCCTCTCCACCCTCATGTCTCCTCTCCCCCTCAGTGTCTCCTCTCCGCCCTCATATCTCCTCTCCCCCTCAGTGTCTCCTCTCCACCCTCATATCTCCTCTCCCCCTCAGGGTCCCCTCTCCACCCTCATATTTCCCCCCCCCCTTGGTGTCTCCTCTCCACCCTCATATCTCCTCTCCCCCTTAGTGTCTCCTTTCCACCCTCATGTCTCCTCTCCCCCTCGGTGTCCCCTCTCCCCCCTCGTGTCTCCTCTCCCCCTTGGTGTCTCCTCTCCCCCCTCATGTCTTCTCCCCCTCAGTGTCTCCTCTCCATCCTCAGTGTCTCCTCTCCCCCTTGATATACCCTCTCCCCCCTCATGTCTCCTCTCCCCCTCAGTGTCCCCTCTCCACCCTCATGTCTCCTCTCCCCCTCGGTGTCTCCTCTCCACCCTCATGTCTCCTCTCCACCCTCATGTCTCCTCTCCCCCTCGGTGTCTCCTCTCCCCCTCGGTGTCTCCTCTCCCCCTCGGTGTCTCCTCTCCATCCTCATGTCTCCTCTCCCTCTTGGTATACCCTCTCCACCCTCATGTCTCCTCTCCCCCTCGGTGTCTCCTCTCCACCCTCATGTCTCCTCTCCCCCTCGGTGTTCCCTCTCCCCCTCGGTGTCCCCTCTCCCCCCCTCGTGTCTCCTCTCCCCCTCAGTGTCCCCTCTCCACCATTATGTCTCCTCTCCCCCTCGGTGTCTCCTCTCCCCCTCAGTGTCTCCTCTCCGCCCTCATATCTCCTCTCCCCCTCAGTGTCTCCTCTCCACCCTCATATCTCCTCTCCTCCTCAGTGTCCCCTCTCCACCCTCATATTTCCCCCCCCCTTGGTGTCTCCTCTCCCCCTCAGTGTCTCCTCTCCACCCTCATGTCTCCTCTCCCCCTCAGTGTCCCCTCTCCACCCTCGTGTCTCCTCTCCCCCTCGGCGTCCCCTCTCCCCCCTCATGTCTTCTCCCTCTCAGTGTCCCCTCTCTGTCCTCATGTCTCCTCTCCCCCTCGTGTCCCCTCTCCCCCCTTATGTCTCCTCTCCCCCCCTTATGTCTCCTCTCCCCCCCTTATGTCTCCTCTCCCCCTTGGTGTCCCCTCTCCCCCCCATGTTTCCTCTCCCCCCTCATGTCTCCTCTCCACCCTCATGTCTCCTCTCCCCCCTCATGTCTCCTCTCCCCCTCGGTGTCTCCTCTCCCCCTCGGTGTCTCCTCTCCATCCTCATGTCTCCTCTCCCCCTTGGTATACCCTCTCCACCCTCATGTCTCCTCTCCCCCTCGGTGTCTCCTCACCCCCTCGGTGTCTCCTCTCCACCCTCATGTCTCCTCTCCCCCTCGGTGTCCCCTCTCCCCCCCTCGTGTCTCCTCTCCCCCTCAGTGTCCCCTCTCCACCATCATGTCTCCTCTCCCCCTCAGTGTCTCCTCTCCACCCTCATATCTCCTCTCCCCCTCAGTGTCCCCTCTCCACCCTCATATTTCCCCCCCCCCCTGGTGTCTCCTCTCCACCCTCATATCTCCTCTCCCCCTCAGTGTCTCCTCTCCACCCTCATGTCTCCTCTCCCCCTCGGTGTCCCCTCTCCACCCTCGTGTCTCCTCTCCCCCTCGGTGTCCCCTCTCCCCCCTCATGTCTTCTCCCCCTCAGTGTCTCCTCTCCCTCTCAGTGTCTCCTCTCCCCCTCGGTGTCCCCTCTCCGTCCTCATGTCTCCTCTCCCCCTCGTGTCCCCTCTCCCCCCCTTATGTCTCCTCTACCCCTTGATGTCCCCTCTCCCCCCTCATGTTTCCTCTCCCCCTCAGTGTCCCCTCTCCGTCCTCATGTCTCCTCTCCCCCTCGTGTCTCTTCCCCCTTGGTGTCCCCTCTCCCCCCTCATGTCTTCCCCCCCCCCTCGTGTCTCCTCTCCCCCCTCGGTGTCTCCTCTCCCTCTCAGTGTCCCCTCTCCGTCCTCATGTCCCCTCTCCACCCTCGTGTCTCCTCCCCCTCGGTGTCCCCTCTCCCCCCTCATGTCTCCTCTCCCCCCTCGTGTCTCCTCTCCCCCCTCGGTGTCTCCTCACCCCCCCTCGGTGTCTCCTCTCCCCCCTTGTGTCTCCTCTCCCCCCCCGGTGTCCCCTCTCCCCCTCGGTGTCTCCTCTCCCCCTCGGTGTCCCCTCTCCCCCCTCATGTCTTCTCCCCCCCTCGTGTCTCCTCTCCCCCTCGGTGTCCCCTCTCCCCCTCGGTGTCCCCTTTCCCCCCTTGTGTCTCCTCTCCCCCCCTTGTGTCTCCTCTCCCCCCTCGGTGTCCCCTCTCCCCCTCGGTGTCTCCTCTCCCCCTCGGTGTCCCCTCTCCGTCCTCATGTCTCCTCTCCCCCTCGTGTCCCCTCTCCCCCCTCATGTCTCCTCTCCCCCCTCATGTCTCCTCTCCCCCCTCGTGTCTCCTCTCCCCCCTTATGTCTCCTCTCCCCCCTCATGTCCCCTTTCCCCCCTCGGTGTCCCCTCTGCCCCCCTCGGTGTCTCCTCTCCCCCCTCGTGTCTCCTCTCCCCCCTCGGTGTCTCCTCTCCCCCTCGGTGTCTCCTCACCCCCCCTCGTGTCTCCTCTCCCCCCTCGTGTCTCCTCTCCCCCCTCGGTGTCCCCTCTCCCCCCTCGTGTCTCCTCTCCCCCCCTCGGTGTCCCCTCTCCCCCCTCGTGTCTCCTCTCCCCCCTCGGTGTCCCCTCTCCCCCTCGGTGTCTCCTCTCCCCCCTCGGTGTCCCCTCTCCCCCTCGGTGTCTCCTCTCCCCCTTGGTGTCCCCTCTCCCCCTCGGTATCTCCTCTCCCCCTCGGTGTCTCCTCTCCCCCTCGGTGTCCCCTCTCCCCCTCGGTGTCTCCTCTCCCCCCTCGGTGTCTCCTCTCCCCCCTCGGTGTCCCCTCTCCCCCCTCGTGTCTCCTCTCCCCCCTCGTGTCTCCTCTCCCCCTCGGTGTCCCCTCTCCCCCTCGGTGTCTCCTCTCCCCCTCGGTGTCCCCTCTCCCCCTCGGTGTCCCCTCTCCCCCTCGGTGTCCCCTCTCCCCCTCGGTGTCTCCTCTCCCCCCTCGGTGTCTCCTCTCCCCCCTCGTGTCTCCTCTCCCCCCTTGGTGTCTCCTCTCCCCCTCGGTGTCCCCTCTCCATCCTCATGTCTTCTCCCTCTCAGTGTCCCCTCTCTGTCCTCATGTCTCCTCTCCCCCTCGTGTCCCCTCTCCCCCCTTATGTCTCCTCTCCCCCCCTTATGTCTCCTCTCCCCCCCTTATGTCTCCTCTCCCCCTTGGTGTCCCCTCTCCCCCCCATGTTTCCTCTCCCCCCTCATGTCTCCTCTCCACCCTCATGTCTCCTCTCCCCCTCGGTGTCTCCTCTCCCCCTCGGTGTCTCCTCTCCATCCTCATGTCTCCTCTCCCCCTTGGTATACCCTCTCCACCCTCATGTCTCCTCTCCCCCTCGGTGTCTCCTCACCCCCTCGGTGTCTCCTCTCCACCCTCATGTCTCCTCTCCCCCTCGGTGTCCCCTCTCCCCCCCTCGTGTCTCCTCTCCCCCTCAGTGTCCCCTCTCCACCATCATGTCTCCTCTCCCCCTCAGTGTCTCCTCTCCACCCTCATATCTCCTCTCCCCCTCAGTGTCCCCTCTCCACCCTCATATTTCCCCCCCCCCCTGGTGTCTCCTCTCCACCCTCATATCTCCTCTCCCCCTCAGTGTCTCCTCTCCACCCTCATGTCTCCTCTCCCCCTCGGTGTCCCCTCTCCACCCTCGTGTCTCCTCTCCCCCTCGGTGTCCCCTCTCCCCCCTCATGTCTTCTCCCCCTCAGTGTCTCCTCTCCCTCTCAGTGTCTCCTCTCCCCCTCGGTGTCCCCTCTCCGTCCTCATGTCTCCTCTCCCCCTCGTGTCCCCTCTCCCCCCCTTATGTCTCCTCTACCCCTTGATGTCCCCTCTCCCCCCTCATGTTTCCTCTCCCCCTCAGTGTCCCCTCTCCGTCCTCATGTCTCCTCTCCCCCTCGTGTCTCTTCCCCCTTGGTGTCCCCTCTCCCCCCTCATGTCTTCCCCCCCCCCTCGTGTCTCCTCTCCCCCCTCGGTGTCTCCTCTCCCTCTCAGTGTCCCCTCTCCGTCCTCATGTCCCCTCTCCACCCTCGTGTCTCCTCCCCCTCGGTGTCCCCTCTCCCCCCTCATGTCTCCTCTCCCCCCTCGTGTCTCCTCTCCCCCCTCGGTGTCTCCTCACCCCCCCTCGGTGTCTCCTCTCCCCCCTTGTGTCTCCTCTCCCCCCCCGGTGTCCCCTCTCCCCCTCGGTGTCTCCTCTCCCCCTCGGTGTCCCCTCTCCCCCCTCATGTCTTCTCCCCCCCTCGTGTCTCCTCTCCCCCTCGGTGTCCCCTCTCCCCCTCGGTGTCCCCTTTCCCCCCTTGTGTCTCCTCTCCCCCCCTTGTGTCTCCTCTCCCCCCTCGGTGTCCCCTCTCCCCCTCGGTGTCTCCTCTCCCCCTCGGTGTCCCCTCTCCGTCCTCATGTCTCCTCTCCCCCTCGTGTCCCCTCTCCCCCCTCATGTCTCCTCTCCCCCCTCATGTCTCCTCTCCCCCCTCGTGTCTCCTCTCCCCCCTTATGTCTCCTCTCCCCCCTCATGTCCCCTTTCCCCCCTCGGTGTCCCCTCTGCCCCCCTCGGTGTCTCCTCTCCCCCCTCGTGTCTCCTCTCCCCCCTCGGTGTCTCCTCTCCCCCTCGGTGTCTCCTCACCCCCCCTCGTGTCTCCTCTCCCCCCTCGTGTCTCCTCTCCCCCCTCGGTGTCCCCTCTCCCCCCTCGTGTCTCCTCTCCCCCCCTCGGTGTCCCCTCTCCCCCCTCGTGTCTCCTCTCCCCCCTCGGTGTCCCCTCTCCCCCTCGGTGTCTCCTCTCCCCCCTCGGTGTCCCCTCTCCCCCTCGGTGTCTCCTCTCCCCCTTGGTGTCCCCTCTCCCCCTCGGTATCTCCTCTCCCCCTCGGTGTCTCCTCTCCCCCTCGGTGTCCCCTCTCCCCCTCGGTGTCTCCTCTCCCCCCTCGGTGTCTCCTCTCCCCCCTCGGTGTCCCCTCTCCCCCCTCGTGTCTCCTCTCCCCCCTCGTGTCTCCTCTCCCCCTCGGTGTCCCCTCTCCCCCTCGGTGTCTCCTCTCCCCCTCGGTGTCCCCTCTCCCCCTCGGTGTCCCCTCTCCCCCTCGGTGTCCCCTCTCCCCCTCGGTGTCTCCTCTCCCCCCTCGGTGTCTCCTCTCCCCCCTCGTGTCTCCTCTCCCCCCTCGTGTCTCCTCTCCCCCTCGGTGTCCCCTCTCCATCCTCTGTATGTGTTGATGGCCTATTGTGTTCCTGCGGCTGACAGCGCCTCCCTGTTGTTTTCTTTCAGGGATTTATTGGGAGACGTCGGCAGGTCAGAGGCTCAGAAATTCAGAACAAACATTTTTCTACTTTGTTTTTGCAAACTGCTTCCCAGTGCAGGCGCAGCCGGTGTCATTGTTCATTGCTGGTGACATGGCGTGCGACGGCCAGGATATGGTAGAGTGCAGAGGTCAGGACTGTCAGCACTTTGTCCTGTGACTGCTCTGTATGCAGGGCATGGAAGGGGCAAATGTTCACTCTGCCCCCTGCTGGACAGTTCTCTCCACAAACCTTTATTATATGAAGAGGAATGATGAGACTCTTCTCTGCCCCCAACATCCATCCCCCAACCATTTCCCTGCATTGTATAGACATCCATGACATCCAACACCAACAAACAATTCTATATACACATTACAGACTCCAACATAAAATAAAACCAGAATAATAATGCCTACAAATCAGAGAGGGACCATCCTTCATGGAAGTACAGAGCTAGTGCTGGAATAACCCCCCAGCAATGGTGGACAATCATCTCTACACATCTATACACCAGAGAAGGACCATCCTTCATGGAAGTACAGAGCTAGTGGTGGAGTAACCCCCCAGAAATGGTGGACAATCATCTCTATACATCTATATATCAGAGAGGGACCGTCCTTCATGGAAGTACAGAGCTAGCGGTGGAATAACCCCCCAGAAATGGTGGACAATCATCTCTACACATCTATACATCAAAGAGGGACCATCCTTCATGGAAGTACAGAGCTAGTGGTGGAATAACCTCCCAGCAATGGTCGACAATCATCTATACACCAGAGAAGGACCGTCATTCATGGAAGTACAGAGCTAGTGGTGGAATAACCTCCCAGCAATGGTGGACAATCATCTCTACACATCTATACATCAGAGAGGGACAATCCTTCATGGAAGTACAGAGCTAGTGGTGGAATAACCTCCCAGCAATGGTGGACAATCATTTCTACACATCTATACACCAGAGAGGGACCGTCCTTCATGGAAGTACAGAGCTAGTGGTGGAATAACCCCCCAGAAATGGTGGACAATCATCTCTTCACATCTATACACCAGAGAAGGACCATCCTTCATGGAAGTACAGAGCTAGTGGTGGAATAACCCCCCAGAAATGGTGGACAATCATCTCTATACAACTAAATATCAGAGAGGGACCGTCCTTCATGGAAGTACAGAGCTAGTGGTGGAATAACCTCCCAGCAATGGTGGACAATCATCTCTACACATCTATACATCAGAGAGGGACCGTCATTCATGGAAGTACAGAGCTAGTGGTGGAATAACCTCCCAGCAATGGTGGACAATCATTTCTACACATCTATACATCAGGGAGGGATTGTCCTTCATGGAAGTACAGAGCTAGTGGTGCAATAACCCCCCCAGAAATGGTGGACAATCATCTCTATACATCTATACATCAGAGAGGGACCGTCCTTCATGGAAGTACAGAGCTAGTGGTGGAATAACCCCCCAGAAATGGTGGACAATCATCTCTATACATCTATACATCAGGGAGGGACCGTCCTTCATGGAAGTACAGAGCTAGTGGTGTATAGAGATGATTGTTCACCATTGCTGGGGGGTTATTCCACCACTAGCTCTGTACTTCCATGAAGGATGGTCCCTCTCTGATATATAGATGTATAGAGATGATTGTCCACCATTGCTGGGGGGTTATTCCACCACTAGCTCTGTACTTCCATGAAGGACGATCCCTCTCTGATATATAGATGTATAGAGATGATTGTCCACCATTGCTGGGGGGTTATTCCATCTATATATCAGAGAGGGATCGTCCTTCATGGAAGTACAGAGCTAGTGGTGGAATAACCCCCCAGCAATGGTGGACAATCATCTCTATACATCTATATATCAGAGAGGGACCATCCTTCATGGAAGTACAGAGCTAGTGGTGGAATAACCCCCCAGAAATGGTGGACAATCATCTCTTCACATCTATACATCAGAGAGGGACCGTCCTTCATGGAAGTACAGAGCTGGTGGTGGAGTAACCTCCCAGAAATGGTGGACAATCATCTCTTCACATCTATACATCAGAGAGGGACCGTCCTTCATGGAAGTACAGAGCTAGTGGTGGAATAACCTCCCAGCAATGGTGGACAATCATCTCTACACATCTATACATCAGAGAGGGACAATCCTTCATGGAAGTACAGAGCTAGTGGTGGAATAACCTCCCAGCAATGGTGGACAATCATTTCTACACATCTATACACCAGAGAGGGACCGTCCTTCATGGAAGTACAGAGCTAGTGGTGGAATAACCCCCCAGAAATGGTGGACAATCATCTCTTCACATCTATACACCAGAGAAGGACCATCCTTCATGGAAGTACAGAGCTAGTGGTGGAATAACCTCCCAGAAATGGTGGACAATCATCTCTTCACATCTATACACCAGAGAAGGACCATCCTTCATGGAAGTACAGAGCTAGTGGTGGAATAACCCCCCAGAAATGGTGGACAATCATCTCTTCACATCTATACACCAGTGAGGGACCGTCCTTCATGGAAGTACAGAGCTAGTGGTGGAATAACCTCCCAGCAATGGTGGACAATCATCTCTACACATCTATACATCAGAGAGGGACCGTCATTCATGGAAGTACAGAGCTAGTGGTGGAATAACCTCCCAGCAATGGTGGACAATCATTTCTACACATCTATACATCAGGGAGGGACTGTCCTTCATGGAAGTACAGAGCTAGTGGTGCAATAACCCCCCCAGAAATGGTGGACAATCATCTCTATACATCTATACATCAGAGAGGGACCGTCCTTCATGGAAGTACAGAGCTAGTGGTGGAATAACCCCCCAGAAATGGTGGACAATCATCTCTATACATCTATACATCAGGGAGGGACCGTCCTTCATGGAAGTACAGAGCTAGTGGTGTATAGAGATGATTGTTCACCATTGCTGGGGGGTTATTCCACCACTAGCTCTGTACTTCCATGAAGGATGGTCCCTCTCTGATATATAGATGTATAGAGATGATTGTCCACCATTGCTGGGGGGTTATTCTACCACTAGCTCTGTACTTCCATGAAGGACGATCCCTCTCTGATATATAGATGTATAGAGATGATTGTCCACCATTGCTGGGGGGTTATTCCATCTATATATCAGAGAGGGATCGTCCTTCATGGAAGTACAGAGCTAGTGGTGGAATAACCCCCCAGCAATGGTGGACAATCATCTCTATACATCTATATATCAGAGAGGGACCATCCTTCATGGAAGTACAGAGCTAGTGGTGGAATAACCCCCCAGAAATGGTGGACAATCATCTCTTCACATCTATACATCAGAGAGGGACCGTCCTTCATGGAAGTACAGAGCTGGTGGTGGAGTAACCTCCCAGAAATGGTGGACAATCATCTCTTCACATCTATACATCAGAGAGGGACCGTCCTTCATGGAAGTACAGAGCAAGTGGTGGAATAACCTCCCAGCAATGGTGGACAATCATCTCTACACATCTATACATCAGAGAGGGACAATCCTTCATGGAAGTACAGAGCTAGTGGTGGAATAACCTCCCAGCAATGGTGGACAATCATTTCTACACATCTATACACCAGAGAGGGACCGTCCTTCATGGAAGTACAGAGCTAGTGGTGGAATAACCCCCCAGAAATGGTGGACAATCATCTCTTCACATCTATACACCAGAGAAGGACCATCCTTCATGGAAGTACAGAGCTAGTGGTGGAATAACCTCCCAGAAATGGTGGACAATCATCTCTTCACATCTATACACCAGAGAAGGACCATCCTTCATGGAAGTACAGAGCTAGTGGTGGAATAACCTCCCAGAAATGGTGGACAATCATCTCTACACATCTATACACTAGTGAGGGACCGTCCTTCATGGAAGTACAGAGCTAGTGGTGGAATAACCTCCCAGCAATGGTGGACAATCATCTCTACACATCTATACATCAGAGAGGGACCGTCATTCATGGAAGTACAGAGCTAGTGGTGGAATAACCTCCCAGCAATGGTGGACAATCATTTCTACACATCTATACATCAGGGAGGGACTGTCCTTCATGGAAGTACAGAGCTAGTGGTGCAATAACCCCCCCAGAAATGGTGGACAATCATCTCTATACATCTATACATCAGAGAGGGACCGTCCTTCATGGAAGTACAGAGCTAGTGGTGGAATAACCCCCCAGAAATGGTGGACAATCATCTCTATACATCTATACATCAGGGAGGGACCGTCCTTCATGGAAGTACAGAGCTAGTGGTGGAATAACCCCCCAGCAATGGTGGACAATCATCTCTATACATCTATATATCAGAGAGGGATCGTCCTTCATGGAAGTACAGAGCTAGTGGTGGAATAACCCCCCAGAAATGGTGGACAATCATCTCTTCACATCTATACATCAGAGAGGGACCGTCCTTCATGGAAGTACAGAGCTAGTGGTGGAATAACCCCCCAGAAATGGTGGACAATCATCTCTATACAACTAAATATCAGAGAGGGACCGTCCTTCATGGAAGTACAGAGCTAGTGGTGGAATAACCTCCCAGCAATGGTGGACAATCATCTCTACACATCTATACATCAGAGAGGGACCGTCATTCATGGAAGTACAGAGCTAGTGGTGGAATAACCTCCCAGCAATGGTGGACAATCATTTCTACACATCTATACATCAGGGAGGGATTGTCCTTCATGGAAGTACAGAGCTAGTGGTGCAATAACCCCCCCAGAAATGGTGGACAATCATCTCTATACATCTATACATCAGAGAGGGACCGTCCTTCATGGAAGTACAGAGCTAGTGGTGGAATAACCCCCCAGAAATGGTGGACAATCATCTCTATACATCTATACATCAGGGAGGGACCGTCCTTCATGGAAGTACAGAGCTAGTGGTGTATAGAGATGATTGTTCACCATTGCTGGGGGGTTATTCCACCACTAGCTCTGTACTTCCATGAAGGATGGTCCCTCTCTGATATATAGATGTATAGAGATGATTGTCCACCATTGCTGGGGGGTTATTCCACCACTAGCTCTGTACTTCCATGAAGGACGATCCCTCTCTGATATATAGATGTATAGAGATGATTGTCCACCATTGCTGGGGGGTTATTCCATCTATATATCAGAGAGGGATCGTCCTTCATGGAAGTACAGAGCTAGTGGTGGAATAACCCCCCAGCAATGGTGGACAATCATCTCTATACATCTATATATCAGAGAGGGACCATCCTTCATGGAAGTACAGAGCTAGTGGTGGAATAACCCCCCAGAAATGGTGGACAATCATCTCTTCACATCTATACATCAGAGAGGGACCGTCCTTCATGGAAGTACAGAGCTGGTGGTGGAGTAACCTCCCAGAAATGGTGGACAATCATCTCTTCACATCTATACATCAGAGTGGGACCGTCCTTCATGGAAGTACAGAGCTAGTGGTGGAATAACCTCCCAGCAATGGTGGACAATCATCTCTACACATCTATACATCAGAGAGGGACAATCCTTCATGGAAGTACAGAGCTAGTGGTGGAATAACCTCCCAGCAATGGTGGACAATCATTTCTACACATCTATACACCAGAGAGGGACCGTCCTTCATGGAAGTACAGAGCTAGTGGTGGAATAACCCCCCAGAAATGGTGGACAATCATCTCTTCACATCTATACACCAGAGAAGGACCATCCTTCATGGAAGTACAGAGCTAGTGGTGGAATAACCTCCCAGAAATGGTGGACAATCATCTCTTCACATCTATACACCAGAGAAGGACCATCCTTCATGGAAGTACAGAGCTAGTGGTGGAATAACCCCCCAGAAATGGTGGACAATCATCTCTTCACATCTATACACCAGTGAGGGACCGTCCTTCATGGAAGTACAGAGCTAGTGGTGGAATAACCTCCCAGCAATGGTGGACAATCATCTCTACACATCTATACATCAGAGAGGGACCGTCATTCATGGAAGTACAGAGCTAGTGGTGGAATAACCTCCCAGCAATGGTGGACAATCATTTCTACACATCTATACATCAGGGAGGGACTGTCCTTCATGGAAGTACAGAGCTAGTGGTGCAATAACCCCCCCAGAAATGGTGGACAATCATCTCTATACATCTATACATCAGAGAGGGACCGTCCTTCATGGAAGTACAGAGCTAGTGGTGGAATAACCCCCCAGAAATGGTGGACAATCATCTCTATACATCTATACATCAGGGAGGGACCGTCCTTCATGGAAGTACAGAGCTAGTGGTGTATAGAGATGATTGTTCACCATTGCTGGGGGGTTATTCCACCACTAGCTCTGTACTTCCATGAAGGATGGTCCCTCTCCGATATATAGATGTATAGAGATGATTGTCCACCATTGCTGGGGGGTTATTCTACCACTAGCTCTGTACTTCCATGAAGGACGATCCCTCTCTGATATATAGATGTATAGAGATGATTGTCCACCATTGCTGGGGGGTTATTCCATCTATATATCAGAGAGGGATCGTCCTTCATGGAAGTACAGAGCTAGTGGTGGAATAACCCCCCAGCAATGGTGGACAATCATCTCTATACATCTATATATCAGAGAGGGACCATCCTTCATGGAAGTACAGAGCTAGTGGTGGAATAACCCCCCAGAAATGGTGGACAATCATATCTTCACATCTATACATCAGAGAGGGACCGTCCTTCATGGAAGTACAGAGCTGGTGGTGGAGTAACCTCCCAGAAATGGTGGACAATCATCTCTTCACATCTATACATCAGAGAGGGACCGTCCTTCATGGAAGTACAGAGCTAGTGGTGGAATAACCTCCCAGCAATGGTGGACAATCATCTCTACACATCTATACATCAGAGAGGGACAATCCTTCATGGAAGTACAGAGCTAGTGGTGGAATAACCTCCCAGCAATGGTGGACAATCATTTCTACACATCTATACACCAGAGAGGGACCGTCCTTCATGGAAGTACAGAGCTAGTGGTGGAATAACCCCCCAGAAATGGTGGACAATCATCTCTTCACATCTATACACCAGAGAAGGACCATCCTTCATGGAAGTACAGAGCTAGTGGTGGAATAACCTCCCAGAAATGGTGGACAATCATCTCTTCACATCTATACACCAGAGAAGGACCATCCTTCATGGAAGTACAGAGCTAGTGGTGGAATAACCTCCCAGAAATGGTGGACAATCATCTCTACACATCTATACACCAGTGAGGGACCGTCCTTCATGGAAGTACAGAGCTAGTGGTGGAATAACCTCCCAGCAATGGTGGACAATCATCTCTACACATCTATACATCAGAGAGGGACCGTCATTCATGGAAGTACAGAGCTAGTGGTGGAATAACCTCCCAGCAATGGTGGACAATCATTTCTACACATCTATACATCAGGGAGGGACTGTCCTTCATGGAAGTACAGAGCTAGTGGTGCAATAACCCCCCCAGAAATGGTGGACAATCATCTCTATACATCTATACATCAGAGAGGGACCGTCCTTCATGGAAGTACAGAGCTAGTGGTGGAATAACCCCCCAGAAATGGTGGACAATCATCTCTATACATCTATACATCAGGGAGGGACCGTCCTTCATGGAAGTACAGAGCTAGTGGTGGAATAACCCCCCAGCAATGGTGGACAATCATCTCTATACATCTATATATCAGAGAGGGATCGTCCTTCATGGAAGTACAGAGCTAGTGGTGGAATAACCCCCCAGAAATGGTGGACAATCATCTCTTCACATCTATACATCAGAGAGGGACCGTCCTTCATGGAAGTACAGAGCTGGTGGTGGAGTAACCTCCCAGAAATGGTGGACAATCATCTCTTCACATCTATACATCAGAGAGGGACCCTCCTTCATGGAAGTACAGAGCTGGTGGTGAAGTAACCTCCCAGAAATGGTGGACAATCATCTCTATACATCTAAATATCAGAGAAGGACTGTCTTTCATGAAAGTACAGAGCTAGTGGTGGAATAACCTCCCAGCAATGGTGGACAATCATCTCTATACATCTAAATATCAGAGAGGGACAATCCTTCATGGAAATACAGAGCTAGTGGTGGAATAACCCCCCAGAAATGGTGGACAATCATCTCTATACAACTAAATATCAGAGAGGGACCGTCCTTCATGGAAGTACAGAGCTAGTGGTGGAATAACCTCCCAGCAATGGTGGACAATCATCTCTACACATCTATACATCAGAGAGGGACCGTCATTCATGGAAGTACAGAGCTAGTGGTGGAATAACCTCCGAGCAATGGTGGACAATCATTTCTACACATCTATACATCAGGGAGGGACTGTCCTTCATGGAAGTACAGAGCTAGTGGTGCAATAACCCCCCCAGAAATGGTGGACAATCATCTCTATACATCTATACATCAGAGAGGGACCGTCCTTCATGGAAGTACAGAGCTAGTGGTGGAATAACCCCCCAGAAATGGTGGACAATCATCTCTATACATCTATACATCAGGGAGGGACCGTCCTTCATGGAAGTACAGAGCTAGTGGTGTATAGAGATGATTGTCCACCATTGCTGGGGGGTTATTCCACCACTAGCTCTGTACTTCCATGAAGGATGGTCCCTCTCTGATATATAGATGTATAGAGATGATTGTCCACCATTGCTGGGGGGTTATTCCACCACTAGCTCTGTACTTCCATGAAGGACGATCCCTCTCTGATATATAGATGTATAGAGATGATTGTCCACCATTGCTGGGGGGTTATTCCATCTATATATCAGAGAGGGATCGTCCTTCATGGAAGTACAGAGCTAGTGGTGGAATAACCCCCCAGCAATGGTGGACAATCATCTCTATACATCTATATATCAGAGAGGGACCATCCTTCATGGAAGTACAGAGCTAGTGGTGGAATAACCCCCCAGAAATGGTGGACAATCATCTCTTCACATCTATACATCAGAGAGGGACCGTCCTTCATGGAAGTACAGAGCTGGTGGTGGAGTAACCTCCCAGAAATGGTGGACAATCATCTCTTCACATCTATACATCAGAGAGGGACCGTCCTTCATGGAAGTACAGAGCTAGTGGTGGAATAACCTCCCAGCAATGGTGGACAATCATCTCTACACATCTATACATCAGAGAGGGACAATCCTTCATGGAAGTACAGAGCTAGTGGTGGAATAACCTCCCAGCAATGGTGGACAATCATTTCTACACATCTATACACCAGAGAGGGACCGTCCTTCATGGAAGTACAGAGCTAGTGGTGGAATAACCCCCCAGAAATGGTGGACAATCATCTCTTCACATCTATACACCAGAGAAGGACCATCCTTCATGGAAGTACAGAGCTAGTGGTGGAATAACCTCCCAGAAATGGTGGACAATCATCTCTTCACATCTATACACCAGAGAAGGACCATCCTTCATGGAAGTACAGAGCTAGTGGTGGAATAACCCCCCAGAAATGGTGGACAATCATCTCTTCACATCTATACACCAGTGAGGGACCGTCCTTCATGGAAGTACAGAGCTAGTGGTGGAATAACCTCCCAGCAATGGTGGACAATCATCTCTACACATCTATACATCAGAGAGGGACCGTCATTCATGGAAGTACAGAGCTAGTGGTGGAATAACCTCCCAGCAATGGTGGACAATCATTTCTACACATCTATACATCAGGGAGGGACTGTCCTTCATGGAAGTACAGAGCTAGTGGTGCAATAACCCCCCCAGAAATGGTGGACAATCATCTCTATACATCTATACATCAGAGAGGGACCGTCCTTCATGGAAGTACAGAGCTAGTGGTGGAATAACCCCCCAGAAATGGTGGACAATCATCTCTATACATCTATACATCAGGGAGGGACCGTCCTTCATGGAAGTACAGAGCTAGTGGTGTATAGAGATGATTGTTCACCATTGCTGGGGGGTTATTCCACCACTAGCTCTGTACTTCCATGAAGGATGGTCCCTCTCTGATATATAGATGTATAGAGATGATTGTCCACCATTGCTGGGGGGTTATTCTACCACTAGCTCTGTACTTCCATGAAGGACGATCCCTCTCTGATATATAGATGTATAGAGATGATTGTCCACCATTGCTGGGGGGTTATTCCATCTATATATCAGAGAGGGATCGTCCTTCATGGAAGTACAGAGCTAGTGGTGGAATAACCCCCCAGCAATGGTGGACAATCATCTCTATACATCTATATATCAGAGAGGGACCATCCTTCATGGAAGTACAGAGCTAGTGGTGGAATAACCCCCCAGAAATGGTGGACAATCATCTCTTCACATCTATACATCAGAGAGGGACCGTCCTTCATGGAAGTACAGAGCTGGTGGTGGAGTAACCTCCCAGAAATGGTGGACAATCATCTCTTCACATCTATACATCAGAGAGGGACCGTCCTTCATGGAAGTACAGAGCTAGTGGTGGAATAACCTCCCAGCAATGGTGGACAATCATCTCTACACATCTATACATCAGAGAGGGACAATCCTTCATGGAAGTACAGAGCTAGTGGTGGAATAACCTCCCAGCAATGGTGGACAATCATTTCTACACATCTATACACCAGAGAGGGACCGTCCTTCATGGAAGTACAGAGCTAGTGGTGGAATAACCCCCCAGAAATGGTGGACAATCATCTCTTCACATCTATACACCAGAGAAGGACCATCCTTCATGGAAGTACAGAGCTAGTGGTGGAATAACCTCCCAGAAATGGTGGACAATCATCTCTTCACATCTATACACCAGAGAAGGACCATCCTTCATGGAAGTACAGAGCTAGTGGTGGAATAACCTCCCAGAAATGGTGGACAATCATCTCTACACATCTATACACCAGTGAGGGACCGTCCTTCATGGAAGTACAGAGCTAGTGGTGGAATAACCTCCCAGCAATGGTGGACAATCATCTCTACACATCTATACATCAGAGAGGGACCGTCATTCATGGAAGTACAGAGCTAGTGGTGGAATAACCTCCCAGCAATGGTGGACAATCATTTCTACACATCTATACATCAGGGAGGGACTGTCCTTCATGGAAGTACAGAGCTAGTGGTGCAATAACCCCCCCAGAAATGGTGGACAATCATCTCTATACATCTATACATCAGAGAGGGACCGTCCTTCATGGAAGTACAGAGCTAGTGGTGGAATAACCCCCCAGAAATGGTGGACAATCATCTCTATACATCTATACATCAGGGAGGGACCGTCCTTCATGGAAGTACAGAGCTAGTGGTGGAATAACCCCCCAGCAATGGTGGACAATCATCTCTATACATCTATATATCAGAGAGGGATCGTCCTTCATGGAAGTACAGAGCTAGTGGTGGAATAACCCCCCAGAAATGGTGGACAATCATCTCTTCACATCTATACATCAGAGAGGGACCGTCCTTCATGGAAGTACAGAGCTGGTGGTGGAGTAACCTCCCAGAAATGGTGGACAATCATCTCTTCACATCTATACATCAGAGAGGGACCCTCCTTCATGGAAGTACAGAGCTGGTGGTGAAGTAACCTCCCAGAAATGGTGGACAATCATCTCTATACATCTAAATATCAGAGAAGGACTGTCTTTCATGAAAGTACAGAGCTAGTGGTGGAATAACCTCCCAGCAATGGTGGACAATCATCTCTATACATCTAAATATCAGAGAGGGACAATCCTTCATGGAAATACAGAGCTAGTGGTGGAATAACCCCCCAGAAATGGTGGACAATCATCTCTATACAACTAAATATCAGAGAGGGACCGTCCTTCATGGAAGTACAGAGCTAGTGGTGGAATAACCTCCCAGCAATGGTGGACAATCATCTCTACACATCTATACATCAGAGAGGGACCGTCATTCATGGAAGTACAGAGCTAGTGGTGGAATAACCTCCGAGCAATGGTGGACAATCATTTCTACACATCTATACATCAGGGAGGGACTGTCCTTCATGGAAGTACAGAGCTAGTGGTGCAATAACCCCCCCAGAAATGGTGGACAATCATCTCTATACATCTATACATCAGAGAGGGACCGTCCTTCATGGAAGTACAGAGCTAGTGGTGGAATAACCCCCCAGAAATGGTGGACAATCCTCTCTATACATCTATACATCAGGGAGGGACCGTCCTTCATGGAAGTACAGAGCTAGTGGTGTATAGAGATGATTGTCCACCATTGCTGGGGGGTTATTCCACCACTAGCTCTGTACTTCCATGAAGGATGGTCCCTCTCTGATATATAGATGTATAGAGATGATTGTCCACCATTGCTGGGGGGTTATTCCACCACTAGCTCTGTACTTCCATGAAGGACGATCCCTCTCTGATATATAGATGTATAGAGATGATTGTCCACCATTGCTGGGGGGTTATTCCATCTATATATCAGAGAGGGATTGTCCTTCATGGAAGTACAGAGCTAGTGGTGGAATAACCCCGCAGCAATGGTGGACAATCATCTCTATACATCTATATATCAGAGAGGGACCATCCTTCATGGAAGTACAGAGCTAGTGGTGGAATAACCCCCCAGAAATGGTGGACAATCATCTCTTCACATCTATACATCAGAGAGGGACCCTCCTTCATGGAAGTACAGAGCTGGTGGTGAAGTAACCTCCCAGAAATGGTGGACAATCATCTCTATACATCTAAATATCAGAGAAGGACTGTCTTTCATGAAAGTACAGAGCTAGTGGTGGAATAACCTCCCAGCAATGGTGGACAATCATCTCTATACATCTAAATATCAGAGAGGGACAATCCTTCATGGAAATACAGAGCTAGTGGTGGAATAACCCCCCAGAAATGGTGGACAATCATCTCTATACAACTAAATATCAGAGAGGGACCGTCCTTCATGGAAGTACAGAGCTAGTGGTGGAATAACCTCCCAGCAATGGTGGACAATCATCTCTACACATCTATACATCAGAGAGGGACCGTCATTCATGGAAGTACAGAGCTAGTGGTGGAATAACCTCCGAGCAATGGTGGACAATCATTTCTACACATCTATACATCAGGGAGGGACTGTCCTTCATGGAAGTACAGAGCTAGTGGTGCAATAACCCCCCCAGAAATGGTGGACAATCATCTCTATACATCTATACATCAGAGAGGGACCGTCCTTCATGGAAGTACAGAGCTAGTGGTGGAATAACCCCCCAGAAATGGTGGACAATCATCTCTATACATCTATACATCAGGGAGGGACCGTCCTTCATGGAAGTACAGAGCTAGTGGTGTATAGAGATGATTGTCCACCATTGCTGGGGGGTTATTCCACCACTAGCTCTGTACTTCCATGAAGGATGGTCCCTCTCTGATATATAGATGTATAGAGATGATTGTCCACCATTGCTGGGGGGTTATTCCACCACTAGCTCTGTACTTCCATGAAGGACGATCCCTCTCTGATATATAGATGTATAGAGATGATTGTCCACCATTGCTGGGGGGTTATTCCATCTATATATCAGAGAGGGATCGTCCTTCATGGAAGTACAGAGCTAGTGGTGGAATAACCCCGCAGCAATGGTGGACAATCATCTCTATACATCTATATATCAGAGAGGGACCATCCTTCATGGAAGTACAGAGCTAGTGGTGGAATAACCCCCCAGAAATGGTGGACAATCATCTCTTCACATCTATACATCAGAGAGGGACCGTCCTTCATGGAAGTACAGAGCTGGTGGTGGAGTAATCTCCCAGAAATGGTGGACAATCATCTCTTCACATCTATACATCAGAGAGGGACCGTCCTTCATGGAAGTACAGAGCTAGTGGTGGAATAACCTCCCAGCAATGGTGGACAATCAACTCTACACATCTATACATCAGAGAGGGACAATCCTTCATGGAAGTACAGAGCTAGCGGTGGAATAACCTCCCAGCAATGGTGGACAACCATTTCTACATATCTATACACCAGAGAGGGACCGTCCTTCATGGAAGTACAGAGCTAGTGGTGGAATAACCCCCCAGAAATGGTGGACAATCATCTCTTCACATCTATACACCAGAGAAGGACCATCCTTCATGGAAGTACAGAGCTAGTGGTGGAATAACCTCCCAGAAATGGTGGACAATCATCTCTTCACATCTATACACCAGAGAGGGACCGTCCTTCATGGAAGTACAGAGCTAGTGGTGGAATAACCTCCCAGCAATGGTGGACAATCATCTCTACACATCTATACATCAGAGAGGGACCGTCATTCATGGAAGTACAGAGCTAGTGGTGGAATAACCTCCCAGCAATGGTGGACAATCATTTCTACACATCTATACATCAGGGAGGGACTGTCCTTCATGGAAGTACAGAGCTAGTGGTGCAATAACCCCCCCAGAAATGGTGGACAATCATCCTTATACATCTATACATCAGAGAGGGACCGTCCTTCATGGAAGTACAGAGCTAGTGGTGGAATAACCCCCCAGAAATGGTGGACAATCATCTCTATACATCTATACATCAGGGAGGGACCGTCCTTCATGGAAGTACAGAGCTAGTGGTGGAATAACCCCCCAGCAATGGTGGACAATCATCTCTATACATCTATATATCAGAGAGGGATCGTCCTTCATGGAAGTACAGAGCTAGTGGTGGAATAACCCCCCAGCAATGGTGGACAATCATCTCTATACATCTATATATCAGAGAGGGACCATCCTTCATGGAAGTACAGAGCTAGTGGTGGAATAACCCCCCAGAAATGGTGGACAATCATCTCTTCACATCTATACATCAGAGAGGGACCGTCCTTCATGGAAGTACAGAGCTGGTGGTGGAGTAACCTCCCAGAAATGGTGGACAATCATCTCTTCACATCTATACATCAGAGAGGGACCCTCCTTCATGGAAGTACAGAGCTGGTGGTGAAGTAACCTCCCAGAAATGGTGGACAATCATCTCTATACATCTAAATATCAGAGAAGGACTGTCTTTCATGAAAGTACAGAGCTAGTGGTGGAATAACCTCCCAGCAATGGTGGACAATCATCTCTATACATCTAAATATCAGAGAAGGACTGTCTTTCATGAAAGTACAGAGCTAGTGGTGGAGTAACCTCCGAGCAATGGTGGACAATCATCTCTATACATCTATACATCAGAGAGGGACCGTCCTTCATAGAAGTACAGAGCTAGTGGTTGAATAACCTCCCAGCAATGGTGGACAATCATCTCTATACATCTATACACCAGAGAAGGACCGTCATTCATGGAAGTACAGAGCTAGTGGTGGAGTAACCTCCCAGCAATGGTGGACAATCATCTCTACACATCTAAATATCAGAGAAGGACAATCCTTCATGGAAGTGCAGAGCTAGTGGTGGAGTAACCTCCCAGCAATGGTGGACAATCATCTCTATACATCTAAATATCAAAGAGGGACCGTCCTTCATGGAAGTACAGAGCTAGTGGTGGAATAACCTCCCAGCGATGGAGGACAATCATCTCTACACATCTATATATCAGAGGGACCATCCTTCATAGAAGTACAGAGCTAGTGGTAAGCACACAAAATATCTATGTTTTTGTCTACAAAGTTTTGAAATTATTTTTAGAAGACAGTCTGTGAACATGATAACCAGATGTGGTCCATTGTGTCTCTGCCATCAAATAACACACCCGATCTCTGAAAACATCAGAATTTTTTTTTTCTTGTGCCCAACTAACCATTTGAATATAATGAGTGTGCCTTCCTCTTTCCAGTCCCCAAAAGGTAGCCATATTTCTAATGGAACCCTGCTGCCCCTGTGGTAGGACCTCTTGAGGCAGACTCTGGGATAGTGTGTGAATTAGAGGGGGTCTTGTTGGGGAGTTGATGATAAATTGTCAGCTGCCTTCAGCTAGGTAGGATGGAATTGCCGAGGGGGATTTCTGTTTTGTGTGGAAGAGCATAACAGACAATGAGACATGAAAACTTCATATTGTCTCCCAGATGGTCTAAATGTGTGTGAGGAAAGGTTGAGAATCTTTCTGGGGCTCTGAATGGTGTTCCACCCAATGCAAGTATTGTATAAGATGAGGGGAAGAGATTCTGACTCTACTACCGACTAATGATCCTCTGCGCTAGTGGCCCCTGTGTTAGTACTGCAGTCATGGGTGCTGGTCCTGGCCTGTGGGGTTATTGGGTATAGTCAGTGCTCAGAAAATTATTTTTGGTGTTTTTCCAACCCTATGTGGATCTAGTTACTGAGGACCACCACCACCCCTCACACACGCACAGTATTGGGTCCTTCAAGCACATTGACTAAAGAGGGAGGTCAGTGGGGAGATCTGTGGTTAAGGTAAGACTCCATGTTGGGATTAGGAGATAGGAGATAAGGGAGGTCAGTGGGGGCTTCCATGGGTAAGGTAAGACTCCATGTTTGGATCAGAAGATAAGGGAGGTCAGTGGGGGCTTCCATGGGTAAGGTAAGACTCCATGTTTGGATTAGAAGATAAGGGAAGCCATTGGGGACATCCATGGGTAATGGGGTGAAGACTCCATGTCACTCAGGGTCACACCATTACCATTTGGCCCGTGGTGGGAACTCAGCCCGGTCACCATGAAGTCGCTTCGCTTTGTTTATTCAGTTGAAACAATCGTTCAGATAAACACTTTTCTTATTTTTGCTGTGAGAAGGGCGAGGGAGGGGCGCTAGAAATCAGATAAGGCGGGGGGGCAGGGAGTTGATGGACTTGGGCGATGAGTGTCAGTCGGAGGATCACCGGCTCCCCAGACAATCGCCTTCTATATATACTGCGTGTATATTTAATAAAGCGGCTGACACAGACTGTTATCGCTTCAGGTTTCCCGCGCTCATCCCCTCCCTGTCGCCTGCCAAGTCCACTATATAAACACGACACGAAGGTTTTCCGGAGCCATCCGCCGCTCCGCACTGCGACTAATTATATCGCTGGCAGAACAGGAAACGCTTTATTCCAGGAATGACAGGCCAGCGCGTTAACCCCTCCACCACCAATGTCTGCCCTGCGCCAAGCCAGCGCGTTAACCCCTCCACCACCAATGTCTGCCCTGCGCCAAGCCAGCGCGTTAACCCCTCCACCACCAATGTCTGCCCTGCGCCAAGCCAGCGCCTTAACCCCTCCACCACCAATGTCTGCCCAGCGCCAATTCAGAGCGTTCTCCCCTCCACCACTAATGTCTGCCCAGTGCCAAGTCAGGGCGTTCTCCCCTCCACCACCAATGTCTGCCCAGCACCAAGTCAGAGCGTTCTCCCCTCCACCACCAATGTCTGCCCAGCGCCAATTCAGAGCGTTCTCCCCTCCACCACCAATGTCTGCCCAGTGCCAAGTCAGAGCGTTCTCCCCTCCACCACCAATGTCTGCCCAGTGCCAAGTCAGAGCGTTCTCCCCTCCTCCACCAATGTCTGCCCTGCACCAAGTCAGAGCGTTCTCCCCTCCACCACCAATGTCTGCCCAGTGCCAAGTCAGAGCGTTCTCCCCTCCTCCACGAATGTCTGCCCAGTGCCAAGTCAGAGCGTTCTCCACTCCACCACCAATGTCTGCCCTGCACCAAGTCAGAGCGTTCTCCCCTCCACCACCAATGTCTGCCCTGCACCAAGTCAGAGCGTTCTCCACTCCACCACCAATGTCTGCCCTGCGCCAAGTCAGAGCGTTCTCCCCTCCACCACCAATGTCTGCCCAGTGCCAAGTCAGAGCGTTCTCCCCTCCTCCACGAATGTCTGCCCAGTGCCAAGTCAGAGCGTTCTCCCCTCCACCACCAATGTCTGCCCAGTGCCAAGTCAGAGCATTCTCCCCTCCACCACCAACGTCTGCCCAGTGCCAAGTCAGGGCGTTCTCCCCTCCACCACCAATGTCTGCCCTGCACCAAGTCAGAGCGTTCTCCCCTCCACCACCAATGTCTGCCCAGTGCCAAGTCAGAGCGTTCTCCCCTCCACCACCAATGTCTGCCCTGCGCCAAGTCAGAGCGTTCTCCCCTCCACCACCAATGTCTGCCCTGTGCCAAGTCAGAGCGTTCTCCCCTCCACCACCAATGTCTGCCCAGTGCCAAGTCAGAGCGTTCTCCCCTCCTCCACGAATGTCTGCCCAGTGCCAAGTCAGAGCGTTCTCCCCTCCACCACCAATGTCTGCCCTGCGCCAAGTCAGAGTGTTCTCCCCTCCACCACCAATGTCTGCCCTGCGCCAAGTCAGAGCGTTCTCCCCTCCACCACCAATGTCTGCTCAGCACCAAGTCAGAGCGTTCTCCCCTCCACCACCAATGTCTGCCCAGTGCCAAGTCAGAGCGTTCTCCCCTCCACCACCAATGTCTGCCCAGTGCCAAGTCAGAGCGTTCTCCCCTCCACCACCAATGTCTGCCCAGTGCCAAGTCAGAGCGTTCTCCCCTCCACCACCAATGTCTGCCCAGCGCCAAGTCAGAGCGTTCTCCCTTCCACCACCAATGTCTGTCCAGTGCCAAGTCAGAGCGTTCTCCCCTCCACCACCAATGTCTGCCCAGCACCAATTCAGAGCGTTCTCCCCTCCACCACCAATGTCTGCCCAGTGCCAAGTCAGAGCGTTCTCCCCTCCTCCACCAATGTCTGCCCTGCACCAAGTCAGAGCGTTCTCCCCTCCACCACCAATGTCTGCCCAGTGCCAAGTCAGAGCGTTCTCCCCTCCTCCACGAATGTCTGCCCAGTGCCAAGTCAGAGCGTTCTCCCCTCCACCACCAATGTCTGCCCTGCACCAAGTCAGAGCGTTCTCCACTCCACCACCAATGTCTGCCCAGCACCAACTCAGAGCGTTCTCCCCTCCACCACCAATGTCTGCCCAGCGCCAAGTCAGAGCGTTCTCCCCTCCACCACCAATGTCTGCCCAGTGCCAAGTCAGAGCGTTCTCCCCTCCACCACCAATGTCTGCCCTGCATCAAGTCAGAGCGTTCTCCCCTCCACCACCAATGTCTGCCCTGCACCAAGTCAGAGCGTTCTCCCCTCCACCACCAATGTCTGCCCAGTGCCAAGTCAGAGCGTTCTCCCCTCCACCACCAATGTCTGCCCTGCATCAAGTCAGAGCGTTCTCCCCTCCACCACCAATGTCTGCTCAGCACCAAGTCAGAGCGTTCTCCCCTCCACCACCAATGTCTGCCCAGTGCCAAGTCAGAGCGTTCTCCCCTCCACCACCAATGTCTGCCCTGCATCAAGTCAGAGCGTTCTCCCCTCCACCACCAATGTCTGCCCTGCGCCAAGTCAGAGCGTTCTCCACTCCACCACCAATGTCTGCTCAGCACCAAGTCAGAGCGTTCTCCAGTCCACCACCAATGTCTGCCCAGTGCCAAGTCAGAGTGTTCTCCCCTCCACCACCAATGTCTGCCCAGTGCCAAGTCAGAGCGTTCTCCCCTCCACCACCAATGTCTGCCCTGCGCCAAGTCAGAGCGTTCTCCCCTCCACCACCAATGTCTGCCCTGCGCTAAGTCAGAGCGTTCTCCCCTCCACCACCAATGTCTGCCCAGTGCCAAGTCAGAGCGTTCTCCCCTCCACCACCAATGTCTGCCCAGTGCCAAGTCAGAGCGTTCTCCCCTCCACCACCAACGTCTGCCCAGTGCCAAGTCAGAGCGTTCTCCCCTCCACCACCAATGTCTGCCCTGCATCAAGTCAGAGCGTTCTCCCCTCCACCACCAATGTCTGCCCAGTGCCAAGTCAGAGCGTTCTCCCCTCCTCCACCAATGTCTGCCCAGCGCCAAGTCAGAGCGTTCTCCCCTCCACCACCAATGTCTGCCCAGTGCCAAGTCAGAGCGTTCTCCCCTCCACCACCAATGTCTGCCCAGTGCCAAGTCAGAGCGTTCTCCCCTCCACCACCAATGTCTGCCCTGCGCCAAGTCAGAGTGTTCTCCCCTCCACCACCAATGTCTGCCCAGTGCCAAGTCAGAGCGTTCTCCCCTCCACCACCAACGTCTGCCCAGTGCCAAGTCAGAGCGTTCTCCCCTCCACCACCAATGTCTGCCCAGCACCAAGTCAGAGCGTTCTCCCCTCCACCACCAATGTCTGCCCTGCGCCAAGTCAGAGCGTTCTCCCCTCCACCACCAATGTCTGCCCTGCGCTAAGTCAGCGCCTTAACCCCTCTACCACCAATGTCTGCCCAGCGCCACGTCAGAGCGTTCTCCCCTCCACCACCAATGTGTGCCCAGCGCCAAGTCAGAGCGTTCTCCCCTCCACCACCAATGTCTGCCCTGCGCCAAGTCAGAGCGTTCTCCCCTCCACCACCAATGTCTGCCCTGCGCTAAGTCAGCGCCTTAACCCCTCTACCACCAATGTCTGCCCAGCGCCAAGTCAGAGCGTTCTCCCCTCCACCACCAATGTGTGCCCAGCGCCAAGTCAGAGTGTTCTCCCCTCCACCACCAATGTCTGCCCAGTGCCAAGTCAGAGCGTTCTCCACTCCACCACCAATGTCTGCCCAGTGCCAAGTCAGAGCGTTCTCCCCTCCACCACCAATGTCTGCCCAGTGCCAAGTCAGAGCGTTCTCCCCTCCACCACCAATGTCTGCCCTGCGCCAAGTCAGAGCGTTCTCCCCTCCACCACCAATGTCTGCCCTGCGCCAAGTCAGAGCGTTCTCCCCTCCACCACCAATGTCTGCCCAGCACCAACTCAGAGCGTTCTCCCCTCCACCACCAATGTCTGCCCAGTGCCAAGTCAGAGCGTTCTCCCCTCCACCACCAATGTCTGCCCAGTGCCAAGTCAGAGTGTTCTCCCTTCCACCACCAACGTCTGCCCAGTGCCAAGTCAGAGCGTTCTCCCCTCCACCACCAATGTCTGCCCAGTGCCAAGTCATAGCATTCTCCTCTCCACCACCAACGTCTGGCCAGTGCCAAGTCAGAGCGTTCTCCCCTCCACCACCAATGTCTGCCCAGTGCCAAGTCAGAGCGTTCTCCCCTCCACCACCAATGTCTGCCCTGCACCAAGTCAGAGCGTTCTCCCCTCCACCACCAATGTCTGCCCAGTGCCAAGTCAGAGCGTTCTCCCCTCCACCACCAATGTCTGCCCTGCGCCAAGTCATAACGTTCACCCCAGTGTCCTGACGTTTTGGGGTCCTGGGATATTATTGGAGAGATCCAGCGATGGAGGATCTGGTGCTTTCTCTGAGGGGTCATGTCCTGACGTTTTGGGGCCCTGAGATATTATTGGAGAGATCCAGCGATGGAGGATCTGGTGCTTTCTCTGAGGGGTCATGCTCTACTCCAAGTCAGAACGTTCACCCCAGTGCCCTGACATTTCGGGGTCCCGGGACATTATGGGAAGATCCAGCGATGGAGAATCTGGTGCTATCTCTGAGGGGTCATGTCCTGACTTTCTGGTGTCCCTGGGATATTATTGGAGAGATCCAGTGATGGAGGATCTGGTGCTAGCTCTGAGGGGTCATGTCCTGACTTTCTGGTGTCCCTGGGATATTATTGGAGAGATCCAGCGATGGAGGATCTGGTGCTTTCTCTGAGGGGTCATGTCCCGATGTTTTGGGGTCCCGGGATATTATCGGGAAGATCCAGCAATGGAGGATCTGGTGCTTTCTCTGAGGGGTCATGTCCTCACATTTTTGGCTCCTGGGATATTATCGGGGAGATCCAGGGATGGAGGATCTGGCGCTTTCTCAAAAGAGGTCATGGCCTAACATTTTGAGATCCCGGAATAATATCAGGGAGATCCAGTGATGGAGGATCTGGTGCTATCTCTGAGTGTTGTGTGTTCACATTTTGGGGTCCCTGGGATATTGTTAGGGAGATCCAGCGATGGAGGATCTGGCGCTTTCTTTTAGGAGTCATGTCCTGATGTTTTGGGGTCTCGGGATATTATCAGGGAGATCGAGCATTGAAGCATATGGTGCTTTCTCTGAGGGTTCGTGTCCTGACATTTTTGGGTCCTTGGGATATTATCGGGGAGATCCAGCGATGTAGGATATGGTGCTTTCTCTGAGGGGTCATGTCCTGACATTTTGGGGTCCTTGGGATATTATCAGGGAGATCCAGCGATGGAGGATCTGGTGCGTTCTCTGACGGGTCGTGTCCTGACATTTGGGGTCCTGGAATATTATTGGGGAGATCCAGTGATGGAGGATATGGTGCTTTCTCTGAGGGGTCATGTCCTGACATTTTGGGGTCCTTGGGATATTATCGGGGAGATCCAGCGATGGAGGAGCTGGTGCGTTCTCTGAGGTGTCGTGTCCTTTTTTTGGGATCCCCAGATTATTTTTAGAGAGTTCCAGCAATGGAGGATCTGGTGCTATCTCTGCGGGGTCAGGTCTTTCTATATTGTGGTCCCTGAAATATCATCAAGGAGATCCAGCGACAGAGGATATGGTGCTTTTTCTGAGGATGTCCTGCCCCGGGATATTATCAGGGAGATCCAGTGATGGAAGAACTGGGGCTTTCTTTGAGGGGTCTTGTCCTGACATTTTGAGGGCCCTGAGATATTATTGGGGAAATCCAGCAATGGAGAATCTGGTGCTTTCTCTGAGGGGTCATGTCCTGACATTTTGGGGTCCCTTGGATATCATTCCAGTGATGGAGAATCTGGCGCTTTCTCTGAGGTGTCATTTCCTGACATTTTGGGGTCCCTGAGATATTACTAGGGAGATCCAGTGATGGAGGATCTGGTGCTTTCTCTGAGGGGTCATGCCCTGACATTTTGGGGTCCCTGGGATTTTATCAGGGAGATCCAGTGATGGAGGATCTGGTGCTATCTCTGAGGGGTCATGTCCTGACATTTTAGGGTCCCCGGCATATTATCGGCGAGATCCAGCGATGGAGGGTCTGGTGCTATCTCTGAGGGGTCATGTGTGGGCATTTTGGGGTCCCCAGTATATTATCGGGGCAATCCAGTGATGGAGGATCTGGTGCTATCTCTGAGGGGTTGTGTCCTGACATATTGGGGTCCCCGGCATATTATCGGCGAGATCCAGCGATGGAGGGTCTGGTGCTATCTCTGAGGGGTCATGTCCTGACATTTTGGGGTCCCTTGGATATCATTCCAATGATGGAGAATCTGGCGCTTTCTCTGAGGGGTCATTTCCTGACATTTTGGGGTCCTTGAGATATTACTAGGGAGATCCAGTGATGGAGGATCTGGTGCTATCTCTGAGGGGTCATGTCCTGACATTTTAGGGTACCTGGGATTTTATCAGGGAGATCCAGTGATGAAGGATCTGGTGCTATCTCTGAGGGGTCATGTCCTGACATTTTAGGGTACCTGGGATTTTATCAGGGAGATCCAGCAATTGAGGATCTGGTGCTATCTCTGAGGGGTCATGTGTGGGCATTTTGGGGTCCCCAGTATATTATCGGGGCAATCCAGTGATGGAGGATCTGGTGCTATCTCTGAGGGGTTGTGTCCTGACATTTTGGGGTCCTGGGATAATATTGGGGAGATTCAATGATGGAGGATCTGGCACTTTCTCTGAGGGGTCGTGTCCTGACATATTGGGGTCCCCGGCATACTATCTGGGAGATCCAGCGATGGAGGGTCTGGTGCGGAGACGGAGACATTTCTCTATATTTAGATTTCCACTCTAATAATGAACATTGTGTCTTGATGTATCCGGTCACCAGGAGCCCCCCCACCCACACTTTCCGTTTCCGTAGAAACCACTCATTGCATATCTGGAGTCAGACAGTGATCGGGCACTGAGGAGCCCTCCGCAGAATGGGCCCTATGGGACCCCGTCTGTCCTTCTTCCTTCCTACTGGATGGCAGACAGTCCAACCCGATGGCTGGCCAGGAGGTGACACCGCGACCCGTCACCCGGTTCTGCGAGGGTTAAATGAGTCCATTCTGCTTGTCATCTTTCATCATCTAAACAGGATGTGTGGCTGACTCCGCCCCCTCCTGCATCCTGTTTATTCTGCTATATCCCATCATTGACACCTCCTTGTCACCCCGGGGTCACCGGGACCCATTCCAGACACCTTCTCCATCACTGACAGTCCCTGAAGGACAGACACATAAATAGAAGTGTGTGATATCAGACCCTGGGATGAGGACATCAATATACACTATATTCCCAAAAGTATTGGGACGCCTGCCTTTACACACACATGACCTTTAATGACCCCCCAGTCTTAGTCCGGAGGGTTCAATATTGAGTTGGCTCCGCCCTTTGCAGCTATAACAGCTTCACCTCTTCTGGGAAGGCCATCCACAAGGTTTAGGAGGGTGTCTATGGTGATGTTTGACCATTCTTCCAGAAGAGCATTTGTGAGGTCAGGCACTGATGCTGGATGAGAAAGCCTGGCTCGTAGTCTCTGCTCTAATTCATCCCAAAGGTGTGCTGTGGGGTTGAGGTCAGGACTCTGTGCAGATCAGTCAAGTCCCTCCACCCCAAACTCGCTCATCCATGTCTTTATAGATTGGGTCAGTTAGGGAACTGGATTGGAATTCTGATAGGTAGCTTTTTGGGCAATGAACCCGTTTGATGCCTTTTTCTGTCTTGGAGCAATGAGGGAGGGTCATGGTCACTGCTGTCCCATCCTCAGCTCAGTGGCCTGTCCTCGACACTCTCTGCTGTACCCTGCGTGATTCTTGTAGTGAAGCCCCAGCCTATGCTCCTTGTCACTAGTAAATTTGGGCCCAGTCTTGCTCAATAAAACTCCCCTGCCAGCCAATCTCCATCCACCAATCACAGTGATCTCCTGGCCATTCTCCATCCACCAATCACAGTGATCTCCTGGCCAATCTCAATCCACCAATCACAGTGATCTCCCGGCCAATCACCATCCACCAATCACAGTGATCTCCCAGCCAATCTCCATCCACCAATCACAGTGATCTCCCGGCCAATCTCCATCCACCAATCACAGTGATCTCCCAGTCAATCTCCATCCAAAAATCACAGTGATCTCCCAGCCAATCTCCATCCACCAATCACAGTGATCTCCCAGCCATTCTCCATCCACCAATCACAGTGATCTTCCGGCCAATGTCCATCCACCAATCACAGTGATCTCCCGGCCAATGTCCATCCAACAATCACAGTGATCTCTCGGGCCAATCTCCATCCACCAATCACAGTGATCTCCTGGCCAATCTCCATCCACCAATCACAGTGATCTCCTGGCCATTCTCCATCCACCAATCACAGTGATCTCCTGGCCATTCTCCATCCACCAATCACAGTGATCTCCCGGCCATTCTCCATCCACCAATCACAGTGATCTCCTGGCCAATCTCAATCCACCAATCACAGTGATCTCCCGGCCAATGTCCATCCACCAATCACAGTGATCTCCTGGCCATTCTCCATCCACCAATCACAGTGATCTCTCGGCCATTCTCCATCCACCTAATCACAGTGATCTCCCGGCCAATGTCCATCCACCAATCACAGTGATCTCCCAGCCAATGTCCATCCACCAATCACAGTGATCTCCCAGCCATTCTCCATCCACCAATCACAGTGATCTCTCGGCCATTCTCCATCCACCAATCACAGTGATCTCCCGGCCATTCTCCATCCACCAATCACAGTGATCTCCTGGCCAATCTCAATCCACCAATCACAGTGATCTCCCAGCCAATCTCCATCCACCAATCACAGTGATCTCCCGGCCAATCTCCATCCACCAATCACAGTGATCTCCTGGCCAATCTCAATCCACCAATCACAGTGATCTCCCGGCCAATCTCCATCCACCAATCACAGTGATCTCCGGGCCATTCTCCATCCACCAATCACAGTGATCTCCTGGCCAATCTCAATCCACCAATCACAGTGATCTCCTGGCCAATCTCAATCCACCAATCACAGTGATCTCCCGGCCAATCTCCATCCACCAATCACAGTGATCTCCCGGCCAATCTCCATCCACCAATCACAGTGATCTCCCGGCCAATCTCCATCCACCAATCACAGTGATCTCCCAGCCAATCTCCATCCACCAATCACAGTGATCTCCCGGCCAATCTCCATCCACCAATCACAGTGATCTCCCGGCCATTCTCCATCCACCAATCACAGTGATCTCCCGGCCAATCTCCATCCACCAATCACAGTGATCTCCCGGCCAATCTCCATCCACCAATCACAGTGATCTCCCGGCCATTCTCCATCCACCAATCACAGTGATCTCCCAGCCATTCTCCATCCACCAATCACAGTGATCTCCCGGCCAATCTCCATCCACCAATCACAGTGATCTCCCGGCCAATCTCCATCCACCAATCACAGTGATCTCCCGGCCAATCTCCATCCACCAATCACAGTGATCTCCCGGCCATTCTCCATCCACCAATCACAGTGATCTCCCGGCCAATGTCCATCCACCAATCACAGTGATCTCCCAGCCATTCTCCATCCACCAATCACAGTGATCTCCCAGCCATTCTCCATCCACCAATCACAGTGATCTCTCGGCCAATCTCCATCCACCAATCACAGTGATCTCTCGGCCATTCTCCATCCACCAATCACAGTCATCTGCCAGCCAATCTCCATCCACCAATCACAGTGATCTCCCGGCCATTCTCCATCCACCAATCACAGTGATCTCCCGGCCAATCTCCATCCACCAATCACAGTGATCTGCCAGCCAATCTCCATCCACCAATCACAGTGATCTCCCAGCCAATCTCCATCCACCAATTACAGTGATCTCCCGGCCATTCTCCATCCACCAATCACAGTGATCTCCTGGCCAATGTCCATCCACCAATCACAGTGATCTCCCAGCCAATCTCCATCCACCAATCACAGTGATCTCCCGGCCAATCTCCATCCACCAATCACAGTGATCTCCCGGCCACTCTCCATCCACCAATCACAGTGATCTCCCAGCCATTCTCCATCCACCAATCACAGTGATCTCCCGGCCAATCTCCATCCACCAATCACAGTGATCTCCCAGCCATTCTCCATCCACCTAATCACAGTGATCTCCCAGCCATTCTCCATCCACCAATCACAGTGATCTCCCAGCCAATCTCCATCCACCAATCACAGTGATCTCCCGGCCAATCTCCATCCACCAATCACAGTGATCTCCCGGCCAATGTCCATCCACCAATCACAGTGATCTCCCGCCCAATCTCCATCCACCAATCACAGTGATCTCCTGGCCAATCTCCATCCACCTAATCACAGTGATCTCCCGGCCAATCTCCATCCACCAATCACAGTGATCTCCCGGCCAATCTCCATCCACCAATCACAGTGATCTCCTGGCCATTCTCCATCCACCAATCACAGTGATCTCCCGGCCATTCTCCATCCACAAATCACAGTGATCTCCCAGCCATTCTCCATCCACCAATCACAGTGATCTCCCGGCCAATCTCCATCCACCAATCACAGTGATCTGCCAGCCAATCTCCATCCACCAATCACAGTGATCTCCCGGCCAATCTCCATCCACCAATCACAGTGATCTCCCGGCCAATCTCCATCCACCAATCACAGTGATCTCCCGGCCATTCTCCATCCACCAATCACAGTGATCTCCCAGCCATTCTCCATCCACCAATCACAGTGACCTCCCGGCCAATCTCCATCCACCAATCACAGTGATCTCTCGGCCATTCTCCATCCACCAATCACAGTGATCTCCCAGCCATTCTCCATCCACCAATCACAGTGATCTCCCAGCCATTCTCCATCCACCAATCACAGTGATCTCCCGGCCAATCTCCATCCACCAATCACAGTGATCTGCCAGCCAATCTCCATCCACCAATCACAGTGATCTCCCGGCCAATCTCCATCCACCAATCACAGTGATCTCCCGGCCAATCTCCATCCACCAATCACAGTGATCTCCCGGCCAATCTCCATCCACCAATCACAGTGATCTCCCGGCCAATCTCCATCCACCAATCACAGTGATCTGCCAGCCTATCTCCATCCACCAATCACAGTGATCTCCCGGCCAATCTCCATCCACCAATCACAGTGATCTCCCGGCCAATCTCCATCCACCAATCACAGTGATCTCCCGGCCAATCTCCATCCACCAATCACAGTGATCTCCCGCCCAATCTCCATCCACCAATCACAGTGATCTCCTGGCCAATCTCCATCCACCTAATCACAGTGATCTCCCGGCCAATCTCCATCCACCAATCACAGTGATCTCCTGGCCATTCTCCATCCACAAATCACAGTGATCTCCTGGCCATTCTCCATCCACCAATCACAGTGATCTCCCGGCCATTCTCCATCCACAAATCACAGTGATCTCCCAGCCATTCTCCATCCACCAATCACAGTGATCTCCCGGCCAATCTCCATCCACCAATCACAGTGATCTGCCAGCCAATCTCCATCCACCAATCACAGTGATCTCCCAGCCAATCTCCATCCACCAATCACAGTGATCTCCCGGCCAATCTCCATCCACCAATCACAGTGATCTCCCGGCCATTCTCCATCCACCAATCACAGTGATCTCCCAGCCATTCTCCATCCACCAATCACAGTGATCTCCCGGCCAATCTCCATCCATCAATCACAGTGATCTGCCAGCCAATCTCCATCCACCAATCACAGTGATCTCCCGGCCAATCTCCATCCACCAATCACAGTGATCTCCCGGCCAATCTCCATCCACCAATCACAGTGATCTCCCGGCCAATCTCCATCCACCAATCACAGTGATCTCCCAGCCATTCTCCATCCACCAATCACAGTGATCTCCCGGCCAATCTCCATCCACCAATCACAGTGATCTCCCGGCCAATCTCCATCCACCAATCACAGTGATCTCCCGGCCAATCTCCATCCACCAATCACAGTGATCTCCCGGCCAATCTCCATCCACCAATCACAGTGATCTCCCGGCCAATCTCCATCCACCAATCACAGTGATCTCCCGGCCAATCTCCATCCACCAATCACAGTGATCTCCCGGCCATTCTCCATCCACCAATCACAGTGATCTCGCGGCCAATCTCCATCCACCAATCACAGTGATCTCCCAGCCAATCTCCATCCACCAATCACAGTGATCTCCCGGCCAATCTCCATCCACAAATCACAGTGATCTCCCGGCCAATCTCCATCCACAAATCACAGTGATCTCCCAGCCATTCTCCTTCCACCAATCACAGTGATCTCCCGGCCATTCTCCATCCACCAATCACAGTGATCTGCCAGCCAATCTCCATCCACCAATCACAGTGATCTCCCAGCCATTCTCCATCCACCAATCACAGTGATCTCCCGGCCAATCTCCATCCACCAATCACAGTGATCTGCCAGCCAATCTCCATCCACCAATCACAGTGATCTCCCGGCCATTCTCCATCCACCAATCACAGTGATCTCCCGGCCAATCTCCATCCACCAATCACAGTGATCTGCCAGCCAATCTCCATCCACCAATCACAGTGATCTCCCAGCCAATCTCCATCCACCAATCACAGTGATCTCCCGGCCATTCTCCATCCACCAATCACAGTGATCTCCCAGCCATTCTCCATCCACCAATAACAGTGATCTCCCGGCCATTCTCCATCCACCAATCACAGTGATCTCCCTGCCAATCTCCATCCACCAATCACAGTGATCTCCCGGCCATTCTCCATCCACCAATCACAGTGATCTCTCGGCCATTCTCCATCCACCAATCACAGTGATCTCCCGGCCATTCTCCATCCACCAATCACAGTGATCTCCCTGCCAATCTCCATCCACCAATCACAGTGATCTCCTGGCCAATCTCCATCCACCAATCACAGTGATCTCCCAGCCAATCTCCATCCACCAATCACAGTGATCTCCCGGCCAATCTCCATCCACCAATCACAGTGATCTCCCGGCCAATCTCCATCCACCAATCACAGTGATCTCCCGGCCAATCTCCATCCACCAATCACAGTGATCTCCCGGCCAATCTCCATCCACCAATCACAGTGATCTCCCGGCCAATCTCCATCCACCAATCACAGTGATCTCCCGGCCAATCTCCATCCAACAATCACAGTGATCTCCCGGCCAATCTCCATCCACCAATCACAGTGATCTGCCGGCCATTCTCCATCCACCAATCACAGTGATCTCTCGGGCCAATCTCCATCCACCAATCACAGTGATCTCCCGGCCATTCTCCATCCACCAATCACAGTGATCTCCTGGCCAATGTCCATCCACCAATCACAGTGATCTCTCGGCCATTCTCCATCCACCAATCACAATGATCTCCCGGCCATTCTCCATCCACCAATCACAGTGATCTCCCGGCCAATCTCCATCCACCAATCACAGTGATCTCCCGGCCAATCTCCATCCACCAATCACAGTGATCTCCCGGCCATTCTCCATCCACCAATCACAGTGATCTCCCGGCCAATGTCCATTCACCAATCACAGTGATCTCCCGGCCAATCTCCATCCACCAATTACAGTGATCTCCCAGCCATTCTCCATCCACCAATCACAGTGATCTCCAGGCCAATGTCCATCCACCAATCACAGTGATCTCCCGGCCAATCTCCATCCACCAATCACAGTGATCTCCCGGCCAATGTCCATCCACCAATCACAGTGATCTCCCGGCCAATCTCCATCCACCAATCACAGTGATCTCCCGGCCATTCTCCATCCACCAATCACAGTGATCTGCCGGCCAATCTCCATCCACCAATCACAGTGATCTCCCGGCCATTCTCCATCCACCAATCACAGTGATCTGCCGGCCAATCTCCATCCACCAATCACAGTGATCTCCCAGCCATTCTCCATCCACCAATCACAGTGATCTCCCAGCCATTCTCCATCCACCAATCACAGTGATCTCCCAGCCATTCTCCATCCACAAATCACAGTGATCTCCAGGCCAATGTCCATCCACCAATCACAGTGATCTCCCGGCCATTCTCCATCCACCAATCACAGTGATCTCCCGGCCATTCTCCATCCACCAATCACAGTGATCTCCCGGCCAATCTCCATCCACCAATCACAGTGATCTCCCGGCCAATGTCCATCCACCAATCACAGTGATCTCTCGGGCCAATCTCCATCCACCAATCACAGTGATCTCCCGGCCATTCTCCATCCACCAATCACAGTGATCTCCCGGCCAATGTCCATCCACCAATCACAGTGATCTCCCGGCCACTCTCCATCCACCAATCACAGTGATCTCCCGGCCAATGTCCATCCACCAATCACAGTGATCTCCCGGCCATTCTCCATCCACCAATCACAGTGATCTCTCGGCCATTCTCCATCCACCAATCACAGTGATCTCCCGGCCACTCTCCATCCACCAATCACAGTGATCTCCCGGCCAATGTCCATCCACCAATCACAGTGATCTCCCGGCCAATGTCCATCCACCAATCACAGTGATCTCCTGGCCAATCTCCATCCACCAATCACAGTGATCTGCCGGCCATTCTCCATCCACCAATCACAGTGATCTCCCGGCCATTCTCCATCCACCAATTACAGTGATCTCTCGGGCCAATCTCCATCCACCAATCACAGTGATCTCTCGGGCCAATCTCCATCCACCAATCACAGTGATCTCCCGGCCATTCTCCATCCACCAATCACAGTGATCTCCCGGCCATTCTCCATCCACCAATCACAGTGATCTCCCGGCCAATGTCCATCCACCAATCACAGTGATCTCCCGGCCATTCTCCATCCACCAATCACAGTGATCTCCCGGCCACTCTCCATCCACCAATCACAGTGATCTCCCGGCCAATCTCCATCCACCAATCACAGTGATCTCCCGGCCAATCTCCATCCACCAATCACAGTGATCTCCCGGCCAATCTCCATCCACCAATCACAGTGATCTGCCGGCCAATCTCCATCCACCAATCACAGTGATCTCCCGGCCAATCTCCATCCACCAATCACAGTGATCTCCCGCCCAATCTCCATCCACCAATCACAGTGATCTCCCGGCCAATCTCCATCCACCAATCACAGTGATCTCCTGGCCAATCTCCATCCACCAATCACAGTGATCTCCTGGCCAATCTCCATCCACCAATCACAGTGATCTCTCGGCCAATCTCCATCCACCAATCACAGTGATCTGCCGGCCAATCTCCATCCACCAATCACAGTGATCTCCCGGCCATTCTCCATCCACCAATCACAGTGATCTCCCGGCCAATCTCCATCCACCAATCACAGTGATCTGCCGGCCAATCTCCATCCACCAATCACAGTGATCTCCCGCCCAATCTCCATCCACCAATCACAGTGATCTCTCGGCCAATCTCCATCCACCAATCACAGTGATCTCCTGGCCAATCTCCATCCACCAATCACAGTGATCTCTCGGCCAATCTCCATCCACCAATCACAGTGATCTGCCGGCCAATCTCCATCCACCAATCACAGTGATCTCCCGGCCATTCTCCATCCACCAATCACAGTGATCTCCCGGCCAATCTCCATCCACCAATCACAGTGATCTGCCGGCCAATCTCCATCCACCAATCACAGTGATCTCCCGCCCAATCTCCATCCACCAATCACAGTGATCTCCCGGCCAATCTCCATCCACCAATCACAGTGATCTCCTGGCCAATCTCCATCCACCAATCACAGTGATCTCCTGGCCAATCTCCATCCACCAATCACAGTGATCTCTCGGCCAATCTCCATCCACCAATCACAGTGATCTGCCGGCCAATCTCCATCCACCAATCACAGTGATCTCCCGGCCATTCTCCATCCACCAATCACAGTGATCTCCAGGCCAATCTCCATCCACCAATCACAGTGATCTCTCGGCCAATCTCCATCCACCAATCACAGTGATCTCCCGGCCATTCTCCATCCACCAATCACAGTGATCTCTCGGCCAATCTCCATCCACCAATCACAGTGATCTCCCGGCCAATCTCCATCCACCAATCACAGTGATCTCCCGGCCATTCTCCATCCACCAATCACAGTGATCCTCTTACAGACTGATAATAATAAAGTGTGTCACCACACCTCCAACTTTTTGAGATGTGAAGGAGGGACACTTATTGGCAAAAGTATGTAATCATAGGACACACCCCCTGCCACACCCCCTTAAAGGAGAATTATACAAAAAGAACAATTAGTTAAACCCACAAGTGATCTTTTCTACCACTATTCATTAATATCGGCTTTTGGAATTTGCAGATACAGCCATTGGATGAAAGGTTCATCACTGGGAGACACAATACTACAATAATACCACTACATAGATCAGACCAAAATGAGGGAGAGAGAGGGACAGAGGGACTTTGTTCCAAATTAGGGACAGTCCATCCAAACCAGGGACAGTCCCTCCAAATCCAGTACGGTTCCTCCAAATCCGGGAAAGTCCCTCCAAATCCGGGACAGTCCCTACAAATCCGGGACGGTTCCTCCAAATCCGGGACGGTTCCTCCAAATCCGGGACGGTTCCTCCAAATCCGGGACGGTCCCTCCAAATCCGGGACGGTTTCTCCAAATCTGGGACAGTTCCTCCAAATCCGGGACAGTTCCTCCAAATCCGGGACAGTTTCTCCAAATACGGGACAGTTTCTCCAAATACGGGACAGTTTCTCCAAATTCGGGACAGTTTCTCCAAATACGGGACAGTTTCTCCAAATACGGGACAGTTTCTCCAAATACGGGACAGTTTCTCCAAATTCGGGACAGTTTCTCCAAATCCGGGACAGTTCCTCCAAATCCGGGACAGTTCCTCCAAATCCGGGATGGTTGGAAGCTATGAAAGACAATACCTGAACAAACCCCTTCTATTACCCTGCAATCACTCAAATTGAGGGGGGCTGCTGTTTGTAAGGGGAGCTGATTGTAAAATAAAATAATCCATTCCAAAAGTGTGTCCCCAGACAGCCAATGAGGGTGGAGAATGTACTTAGGGGTGGGGCATTCATTTAAAATGGGCGTGGTTTTATAACTGTATTGTTAACCTAATTCTATACTTTAATTGATTCTTTAGAATTTGAAAGTCAGTTTGGGGTGAAAGAAATACAAAAATAAACCAAAAACAATAAAAGACTGAGAGGAAGAGGAAACATGTAATCCCCACCCCCCTCCTGGACTATATGGACAATGAATCTGAACAGGAAACTCCGCCCCGGGGGAGGGGCCACAATCATTCTACACAAGAAAATCACTATATGTGTAATAATGAAGTAATGACATGTTCTTGTACGATATACATTGTAACATGGGGGGTCCTTCGCTCAGTGGTGTACGATATACATTGTAACACGGGGGGTCATTGGCTCAGTGGTGTATGATATACATTGTAACATGGGGGGTCCTTCGCTCAGTGGTGTATGATATACATTGTAACATGGGGGGTCATTGGCTCAGTGGTGTACGATATACATTGTAACACGGGGGGTCATTGGCTTAGTGGTGTATGATATACATTGTAACATGGGGGGTCCTTCGCTCAGTGGTGTATGATATATACATTGTAACATGGGGGGTCCTTCGCTCAGTGGTGTATGATATATACATTGTAACATGGGGGGTCCCTCGCTCAGTGGTGTATGATATACATTGTAACATGGGGGGTCCTTCGCTCAGTGGTGTACGATATACATTGTAACATGGGGGGTCGTTAGCTCAGTGGTGTACGATATACATTGTGACATGGGGGGTCATTGGCTCAGTGGTGTACGATATACATTGTAACACGGGGGGTCATTGGCTCAGTGGTGTACGATATAGATTGTAACATGGGGGGTCCTTCGCTCAGTGGTGTATGATATACATTGTAACATGGGGGGTCATTGGCTCAGTGGTGTACGATATACATTGTAACACGGGGGGTCATTGGCTTAGTGGTGTATGATATACATTGTAACATGGGGGGTCCTTCGCTCAGTGGTGTATGATATATACATTGTAACATGGGGGGTCCTTCGCTCAGTGGTGTATGATATATACATTGTAACATGGGGGGTCCCTCGCTCAGTGGTGTATGATATACATTGTAACATGGGGGGTCCTTCGCTCAGTGGTGTACGATATACATTGTAACATGGGGGGTCGTTAGCTCAGTGGTGTACGATATACATTGTGACATGGGGGGTCATTGGCTCAGTGGTGTACGATATACATTGTAACACGGGGGGTCATTGGCTCAGTGGTGTACGATATACATTGTAACATGGGGGGTCCCTCGCTCAGTGGTGTACGATATACATTGTGACATGGGGGGTCCTTTGCTCAGTGGTATACGATATACATTGTAACATGGGGGGTCATTGGCTCAGTGGTGTACGATATACATTGTAACATGGGGGGTTGTTGGCTCAGTGGTGTATGATATACATTGTAACATGGGGGGTCCTTCGCTCAGTGGTGTATGATATATACATTGTAACATGGGGGGTCGTTGGCTCAGTGGTGTACGATATACATTGTAACATTGGGGGTCCTTCGCTCAGTGGTGTACGATATACATTGTAACATGGGGGGTCCTTCGCTCAGTGGTGTACGATATACATTGTAACATGGGGGGTCGTTGGCTCAGTGGTGTATGATATACATTGTAACATGGGGGGTCCTTCGCTCAGTGGTGTATGATATACATTGTAACATGGGGGTCCTTCGCTCAGTGGTGTATGATATATACATTGTAACATGGGGGGTCGTTGGCTCAGTGGTGTACGATATACATTGTAACATTGGGGGTCCTTCGCTCAGTGGTGTACGATATACATTGTAACATGGGGGGTCGTTGGCTCAGTGGTGTATGATATACATTGTAACATGGGGGGTCCTTCGCTCAGTGGTGTATGATATATACATTGTAACATGGGGGGTCGTTGGCTCAGTGGTGTACGATATACATTGTAACATGGGGGGTCCTTCGCTCAGTGGTGTACGATATACATTGTAACATGGGGGGTCGTTGGCTCAGTGGTGTATGATATATACATTGTAACATGGGGGGTCCTTCGCTCAGTGGTATACGATATACATTGTAACATGGGGGGTCCCTCGCTCAGTGGTGTATGATATACATTGTAACATGGGGGGTCCTTCGCTCAGTGGTGTATGATATACATTGTAACATGGGGGGTCATTGGCTCAGTGGTGTACGATATACATTGTAACACGGGGGGTCATTGGCTCAGTGGTGTACGATATACATTGTAACATGGGGGGTCCTTCGCTCAGTGGTGTACGATATACATTGTAACATGGGGGGTCCTTCGCTCAGTGGTGTATGATATACATTGTAACATGGGGGGTCCTTCGCTCAGTGGTGTATGATATACATTGTAACATGGGGGGTCCTTCGCTCAGTGGTGTACGATATACATTGTAACATGGGGGGTCCTTCGCTCAGTGGTGTACGATATACATTGTAACATGGGGGGTCCTTCGCTCAGTGGTGTACGATATACATTGTGACATGGGGGGTCATTGGCTCAGTGGTGTACGATATACATTGTAACATGGGGGGTCCTTCGCTCAGTGGTGTATGATATACATTGTAACATGGGGGGTCCTTCGCTCAGTGGTGTATGATATACATTGTAACATGGGGGGTCCTTCGCTCAGTGGTGTACGATATACATTGTAACATGGGGGGTCCTTCGCTCAGTGGTGTATGATATACATTGTAACATGGGGGGTCCTTCGCTCAGTGGTGTACGATATACATTGTAACATGGGGGGTCGTTGGCTCAGTGGTGTATGATATATACATTGTAACATGGGGGGTCGTTGGCTCAGTGGTGTACGATATACATTGTAACATGGGGGGTCCTTCGCTCAGTGGTGTACGATATACATTGTAACATGGGGGGTCCTTCGCTCAGTGGTGTACGATATACATTGTAACATGGGGGGTCCTTCGCTCAGTGGTGTACGATATACATTGTAACATGGGGGGTCCTTCGCTCAGTGGTGTATGATATACATTGTAACATGGGGGGTCCTTCGCTCAGTGGTGTATGATATACATTGTAACATGGGGGGTCCTTCGCTCAGTGGTGTATGATATACATTGTAACATGGGGGGTCCTTCGCTCAGTGGTGTATGATATACATTGTAACACGGGGGGTCCTTCGCTCAGTGGTGTATGATATACATTGTAACATGGGGGGTCCTTCGCTCAGTGGTGTATGATATACATTGTAACATGGGGGGTCCTTCGCTCAGTGGTGTATGATATATACATTGTAACATGGGGGGTCCTTCGCTCAGTGGTGTACGATATACATTGTAACATGGGGGGTCATTGGCTCAGTGGTGTATGATATAGATTGTAACATGGGGGGTCATTGGCTCAGTGGTGTATGATATACATTGTAACATGGGGGGTCATTGGCTCAGTGGTGTACGATATACATTGTAACATGGGGGGTCCTTCGCTCAGTGGTGTACGATATACATTGTAACATGGGGGGTCCTTCGCTCAGTGGTGTATGATATACATTGTAACATGGGGGGTCCTTCGCTCAGTGGTGTACGATATACATTGTAACATGGGGGGTCCTTCGCTCAGTGGTGTATGATATACATTGTAACATGGGGGGTCGTTGGCTCAGTGGTGTATGATATACATTGTAACATGGGGGGTCCTTCGCTCAGTGGTGTATGATATACATTGTAACATGGGGGGTCGTTGGCTCAGTGGTGTACGATATACATTGTAACATGGGGGGTCCTTCGCTCAGTGGTGTACGATATACATTGTAACATGGGGGGTCATTGGCTCAGTGGTGTACGATATACATTGTAACATGGGGGGTCGTTGGCTCAGTGGTGTACGATATACATTGTAACATGGGGGGTCATTGGCTCAGTGGTATATGATATACATTGTAACACGGGGGGTCCTTCGCTCAGTGGTGTATGATATACATTGTAACATGGGGGGTCCTTCGCTCAGTGGTGTATGATATACATTGTAACATGGGGGGTCCTTCGCTCAGTGGTGTATGATATACATTGTAACATGGGGGGTCCTTCGCTCAGTGGTGTACGATATACATTGTAACATGGGGGGTCCTTCGCTCAGTGGTGTACGATATACATTGTAACATGGGGGGTCATTGGCTCAGTGGTGTACGATATACATTGTAACATGGGGGGTCCTTCGCTCAGTGGTGTACGATATACATTGGGACATGGGGGGTCCTTCGCTCAGTGGTGTATGATATACATTGTGACATGGGGGGTCCTTCGCTCAGTGGTGTACGATATACATTGTAACATGGGGGGTCCTTCGCTCAGTGGTGTACGATATACATTGTAACATGGGGGGTCGTTGGCTCAGTGGTGTACGATATACATTGTAACATGGGGGGTCCTTCGCTCAGTGGTATACGATATACATTGTAACATGGGGGGTCGTTGGCTCAGTGGTGTACGATATACATTGTAACATGGGGGGTCGTTGGCTCAGTGGTGTACGATATACATTGTAACATGGGGGGTCCTTCGCTCAGTGGTGTACGATATACATTGTAACATGGGGGGTCCTTCGCTCAGTGGTGTACGATATACATTGTAACATGGGGGGTCCTTCGCTCAGTGGTGTATGATATAGATTGTAACATGGGGGGTCCTTCGCTCAGTGGTGTACGATATACATTGTAACACGGGGGGTCCTTCGCTCAGTGGTGTATGATATACATTGTAACATGGGGGGTCCTTCGCTCAGTGGTGTACGATATACATTGTAACATGGGGGGTCATTGGCTCAGTGGTGTATGATATATACATTGTAACATGGGGGGTCCTTCGCTCAGTGGTGTATGATATACATTGTAACATGGGGGGTCCTTCGCTCAGTGGTGTACGATATACATTGTAACATGGGGGGTCCTTCGCTCAGTGGTGTATGATATACATTGTAACATGGGGGGTCCTTCGCTCAGTGGTGTACGATATACATTGTAACATGGGGGGTCGTTGGCTCAGTGGTGTATGATATACATTGTAACATGGGGGGTCCTTCGCTCAGTGGTGTATGATATACATTGTAACATGGGGGGTCATTGGCTCAGTGGTGTACGATATACATTGTAACATGGGGGGTCCTTCGCTCAGTGGTGTACGATATACATTGTAACATGGGGGGTCCTTCGCTCAGTGGTGTACGATATACATTGTAACATGGGGGGTCCTTCGCTCAGTGGTGTATGATATACATTGTAACATGGGGGGTCCTTCGCTCAGTGGTGTATGATATACATTGTAACATGGGGGGTCCTTCGCTCAGTGGTGTATGATATACATTGTAACATGGGGGGTCCTTCGCTCAGTGGTGTATGATATACATTGTAACACGGGGGGTCCTTCGCTCAGTGGTGTATGATATACATTGTAACATGGGGGGTCCTTCGCTCAGTGGTGTATGATATACATTGTAACATGGGGGGTCCTTCGCTCAGTGGTGTATGATATATACATTGTAACATGGGGGGTCCTTCGCTCAGTGGTGTACGATATACATTGTAACATGGGGGGTCATTGGCTCAGTGGTGTATGATATACATTGTAACATGGGGGGTCATTGGCTCAGTGGTGTATGATATAGATTGTAACATGGGGGGTCATTGGCTCAGTGGTGTATGATATACATTGTAACATGGGGGGTCATTGGCTCAGTGGTGTACGATATACATTGTAACATGGGGGGTCCTTCGCTCAGTGGTGTACGATATACATTGTAACATGGGGGGTCCTTCGCTCAGTGGTGTATGATATACATTGTAACATGGGGGGTCCTTCGCTCAGTGGTGTACGATATACATTGTAACATGGGGGGTCCTTCGCTCAGTGGTGTATGATATACATTGTAACATGGGGGGTCGTTGGCTCAGTGGTGTATGATATACATTGTAACATGGGGGGTCCTTCGCTCAGTGGTGTATGATATACATTGTAACATGGGGGGTCGTTGGCTCAGTGGTGTACGATATACATTGTAACATGGGGGGTCCTTCGCTCAGTGGTGTACGATATACATTGTAACATGGGGGGTCATTGGCTCAGTGGTGTACGATATACATTGTAACATGGGGGGTCGTTGGCTCAGTGGTGTACGATATACATTGTAACATGGGGGGTCATTGGCTCAGTGGTATATGATATACATTGTAACACGGGGGGTCCTTCGCTCAGTGGTGTATGATATACATTGTAACATGGGGGGTCCTTCGCTCAGTGGTGTATGATATACATTGTAACATGGGGGGTCCTTCGCTCAGTGGTGTATGATATACATTGTAACATGGGGGGTCCTTCGCTCAGTGGTGTACGATATACATTGTAACATGGGGGGTCCTTCGCTCAGTGGTGTACGATATACATTGTAACATGGGGGGTCCTTCGCTCAGTGGTGTACGATATACATTGTAACATGGGGGGTCCTTCGCTCAGTGGTGTATGATATAGATTGTAACATGGGGGGTCCTTCGCTCAGTGGTGTATGATATACATTGTAACATGGGGGGTCCTTCGCTCAGTGGTGTACGATATACATTGTAACATGGGGGGTCATTGGCTCAGTGGTGTATGATATACATTGTAACATGGGGGGTCCTTCGCTTAGTGGTGTATGATATACATTGTAACACGGGGGGTCCTTCGCTCAGTGGTGTATGATATACATTGTAACATGGGGGGTCCTTCGCTCAGTGGTGTACGATATACATTGTAACACGGGGGGTCGTTGGCTCAGTGGTGTATGATATAGATTGTAACATGGGGGGTCCTTCGCTCAGTGGTGTACGATATACATTGTAACACGGGGGGTCCTTCGCTCAGTGGTGTACGATATACATTGTAACATGGGGGGTCCTTCGCTCAGTGGTGTACGATATACATTGTAACATGGGGGGTCCTTCGCTCAGTGGTGTACGATATACATTGTAACATGGGGGGTCCTTCGCTCAGTGGTGTATGATATACATTGTAACACGGGGGGTCCTTCGCTCAGTGGTGTATGATATACATTGTAACATGGGGGGTCCTTGGCTCAGTGGTGTACGATATACATTGTAACACGGGGGGTCGTTGGCTCAGTGGTGTATGATATAGATTGTAACATGGGGGGTCCTTCGCTCAGTGGTGTACGATATACATTGTAACACGGGGGGTCCTTCGCTCAGTGGTGTACGATATACATTGTAACATGGGGGGTCCTTCGCTCAGTGGTGTATGATATACATTGTAACATGGGGGGTCCTTGGCTTAGTGGTGTATGATATACATTGTAACATGGGGGGTCATTCGCTCAGTGGTGTATGATATACATTGTAACATGGGGGGTCCTTCGCTTAGTGGTGTATGATATACATTGTAACATGGGGGGTCCTTCGCTCAGTGGTGTATGATATACATTGTAACATGGGGGGTCCTTCGCTCAGTGGTGTATGATATACATTGTAACATGGGGGGTCCTTCGCTCAGTGGTGTACGATATACATTGTAACATGGGGGGTCCTTCGCTCAGTGGTGTATGATATACATTGTAACATGGGGGGTCCTTCGCTCAGTGGTGTACGATATACATTGTAACATGGGGGGTCCTTCGCTCAGTGGTGTATGATATACATTGTAACATGGGGGGTCATTGGCTCAGTGGTGTACGATATACATTGTAACATGGGGGGTCATTGGCTCAGTGGTATATGATATACATTGTAACATGGGGGGTCCTTGGCTCAGTGGTGTATGATATACATTGTAACATGGGGGGTCCTTCGCTCAGTGGTGTATGATATACATTGTAACATGGGGGGTCATTGGCTCAGTGGTGTACGATATACATTGTAACATGGGGGGTCCTTCGCTCAGTGGTGTACGATATACATTGTAACATGGGGGGTCCTTCGCTCAGTGGTGTACGATATACATTGTAACACGGGGGGTCCTTCGCTCAGTGGTGTATGATATACATTGTAACATGGGGGGTCCTTCGCTCAGTGGTGTATGATATACATTGTAACATGGGGGGTCGTTGGCTCAGTGGTGTACGATATACATTGTAACATGGGGGGTCCTTCGCTCAGTGGTGTACGATATACATTGTAACATGGGGGGTCATTGGCTCAGTGGTGTACGATATACATTGTAACATGGGGGGTCCTTCGCTCAGTGGTGTACGATATACATTGTAACATGGGGGGTCCTTCGCTCAGTGGTGTATGATATACATTGTAACATGGGGGGTCCTTCGCTCAGTGGTATACGATATACATTGTAACATGGGGGGTCCTTCGCTCAGTGGTGTACGATATACATTGTAACATGGGGGGTCCTTCGCTCAGTGGTGTATGATATACATTGTAACATGGGGGGTCCTTCGCTCAGTGGTGTATGATATACATTGTAACATGGGGGGTCATTGGCTCAGTGGTGTACGATATACATTGTAACATGGGGGGTCCTTCGCTCAGTGGTGTACGATATACATTGTAACATGGGGGGTCCTTCGCTCAGTGGTGTATGATATACATTGTAACATGGGGGGTCATTGGCTCAGTGGTGTACGATATACATTGTAACATGGGGGGTCCTTCGCTCAGTGGTGTACGATATACATTGTAACACGGGGGGTCCTTCGCTCAGTGGTGTACGATATACATTGTAACATGGGGGGTCGTTGGCTCAGTGGTGTACGATATACATTGTAACACGGGGGGTCGTTGGCTCAGTGGTGTACGATATACATTGTAACATGGGGGGTCCTTCGCTCAGTGGTGTACGATATACATTGTAACACGGGGGGTCCTTCGCTCAGTGGTGTACGATATACATTGTAACATGGGGGGTCATTGGCTCAGTGGTGTACGATATACATTGTAACATGGGGGGTCGTTGGCTCAGTGGTGTACGATATACATTGTAACATGGGGGGTCATTGGCTCAGTGGTATATGATATACATTGTAACATGGGGGGTCATTGGCTCAGTGGTGTACGATATACATTGTAACATGGGGGGTCGTTGGCTCAGTGGTGTATGATATAGATTGTAACATGGGGGGTCCTTGGCTCAGTGGTGTATGATATACATTGTAACATGGGGGGTCCTTCGCTCAGTGGTGTATGATATACATTGTAACATGGGGGGTCCTTCGCTCAGTGGTGTACGATATACATTGTAACATGGGGGGTCCTTCGCTCAGTGGTGTATGATATACATTGTAACATGGGGGGTCCTTCGCTCAGTGGTGTACGATATACATTGTAACACGGGGGGTCCTTCGCTCAGTGGTGTACGATATACATTGTAACATGGGGGGTCCTTCGCTCAGTGGTGTACGATATACATTGTAACACGGGGGGTCCTTCGCTCAGTGGTGTATGATATATACATTGTAACATGGGGGGTCCTTCGCTCAGTGGTGTATGATATACATTGTAACATGGGGGGTCCTTCGCTCAGTGGTGTATGATATACATTGTAACATGGGGGGTCCCTCGCTCAGTGGTGTACGATATACATTGTAACATGGGGGGTCGTTGGCTCAGTGGTGTACGATATACATTGTAACATGGGGGGTCCTTCGCTCAGTGGTGTACGATATACATTGTAACATGGGGGGTCCTTCGCTCAGTGGTGTATGATATACATTGTAACATGGGGGGTCGTTGGCTCAGTGGTATACGATATACATTGTAACATGGGGGGTCCTTCGCTCAGTGGTGTATGATATACATTGTAACATGGGGGGTCATTGGCTCAGTGGTGTATGATATACATTGTAACATGGGGGGTCCTTCGCTCAGTGGTGTATGATATACATTGTAACATGGGGGGTCCTTCGCTCAGTGGTGTACGATATATACATTGTAACATGGGGGGTCATTGGCTCAGTGGTGTACGATATACATTGTAACATGGGGGGTCATTGGCTCAGTGGTGTACGATATACATTGTAACATGGGGGGTCATTGGCTCAGTGGTGTATGATATACATTGTAACATGGGGGGTCGTTGGCTCAGTGGTGTATGATATACATTGTAACATGGGGGGTCATTGGCTCAGTGGTGTATGATATACATTGTAACATGGGGGGTCCTTCGCTCAGTGGTGTACGATATAGATTGTAACATGGGGGGTCCTTCGCTCAGTGGTGTACGATATAGATTGTAACATGGGGGGTCCTTCGCTCAGTGGTGTACGATATACATTGTAACATGGGGGGTCGTTGGCTCAGTGGTGTACGATATACATTGTAACATGGGGGGTCCTTCGCTCAGTGGTGTATGATATATACATTGTAACATGGGGGGTCCTTCGCTCAGTGGTGTGTGATATACATTGTAACATGGGGGGTCCTTCGCTCAGTGGTGTACGATATACATTGTAACACGGGGGGTCCTTCGCTCAGTGGTGTACGATATACATTGTAACATGGGGGGTCATTGGCTCAGTGGTGTACGATATACATTGTAACATGGGGGGTCCTTCGCTCAGTGGTGTACGATATACATTGTAACATGGGGGGTCATTGGCTCAGTGATGTACGATATACATTGTAACATGGGGGGTCCTTCGCTCAGTGGTGTACGATATACATTGTAACATGGGGGGTCCTTCGCTCAGTGGTGTACGATATACATTGTAACATGGGGGGTCCTTCGCTCAGTGGTGTATGATATACATTGTAACATGGGGGGTCGTTGGCTCAGTGGTGTACGATATACATTGTAACATGGGGGGTCGTTGGCTCAGTGGTATACGATATACATTGTAACATGGGGGGTCGTTGGCTCAGTGGTGAACGATATACATTGTAACATGGGGGGTCCTTCGCTCAGTGGTGTACGATATACATTGTAACATGGGGGGTCCTTCGCTCAGTGGTGTACGATATACATTGTAACATGGGGGGTCCTTCGCTCAGTGGTGTATGATATACATTGTAACATGGGGGGTCCTTCGCTCAGTGGTGTACGATATACATTGTAACATGGGGGGTCCTTCGCTCAGTGGTGTACGATATACATTGTAACATGGGGGGTCCTTCGCTCAGTGGTGTACGATATACATTGTAACATGGGGGGTCCTTCGCTCAGTGGTGTACGATATACATTGTAACATGGGGGGTCCTTCGCTCAGTGGTGTACGATATACATTGTAACATGGGGGGTCATTGGCTCAGTGGTGTACGATATACATTGTAACATGGGGGGTCCTTCGCTCAGTGGTGTACGATATACATTGTAACATGGGGGGTCCTTCGCTCAGTGGTGTACGATATACATTGTAACATGGGGGGTCCTTCGCTCAGTGGTGTACGATATACATTGTAACATGGGGGGTCCCTCGCTCAGTGGTGTATGATATACATTGTAACATGGGGGGTCCTTCGCTCAGTGGTGTACGATATACATTGTAACATGGGGGGTCGTTGGCTCAGTGGTGTACGATATACATTGTAACATGGGGGGTCATTGGCTCAGTGGTGTATGATATACATTGTAACATGGGGGGTCCTTCGCTCAGTGGTGTATGATATACATTGTAACATGGGGGGTCCTTCGCTCAGTGGTGTACGATATACATTGTAACATGGGGGGTCGTTGGCTCAGTGGTGTACGATATACATTGTAACATGGGGGGTCATTGGCTCAGTGGTGTATGATATACATTGTAACATGGGGGGTCCTTCGCTCAGTGGTGTACGATATACATTGTAACATGGGGGGTCGTTGGCTCAGTGGTGTACGATATACATTGTAACACGGGGGGTCCTTCGCTCAGTGGTGTACGATATACATTGTAACATGGGGGGTCCTTCGCTCAGTGGTGTACGATATACATTGTAACATGGGGGGTCCTTCGCTCAGTGGTGTGTGATATACATTGTAACATGGGGGGTCCTTCGCTCAGTGGTGTATGATATACATTGTAACATGGGGGGTCATTGGCTCAGTGGTGTATGATATACATTGTAACACGGGGGGTCCTTCGCTCAGTGGTGTATGATATACATTGTAACATGGGGGGTCCTTCGCTCAGTGGTGTATGATATACATTGTAACATGGGGGGTCCTTCGCTCAGTGGTGTACGATATACATTGTAACATGGGGGGTCCTTCGCTCAGTGGTGTACGATATACATTGTAACATGGGGGGTCCTTCGCTCAGTGGTGTACGATATACATTGTAACATGGGGGGTCCTTCGCTCAGTGGTGTACGATATACATTGTAACATGGGGGGTCCTTCGCTCAGTGGTGTACGATATACATTGTAACATGGGGGGTCATTGGCTCAGTGGTGTATGATATACATTGTAACATGGGGGGTCCTTCGCTCAGTGGTGTATGATATACATTGTAACATGGGGGGTCGTTGGCTCAGTGGTGTATGATATACATTGTAACATGGGGGGTCGTTGGCTCAGTGGTGTACGATATACATTGTAACATGGGGGGTTGTTGGCTCAGTGGTGTACGATATACATTGTAACATGGGGGGTCGTTGGCTCAGTGGTGTATGATATACATTGTAACATGGGGGGTCCTTCGCTCAGTGGTGTACGATATACATTGTAACATGGGGGGTCCTTCGCTCAGTGGTGTATGATATACATTGTAACATGGGGGGTCGTTGGCTTAGTGGTGTATGATATACATTGTAACATGGGGGGTCATTGGCTCAGTGGTGTATGATATATACATTGTAACATGGGGGGTCCTTCGCTCAGTGGTGTACGATATACATTGTAACATGGGGGGTCCTTCGCTCAGTGGTGTACGATATACATTGTAACATGGGGGGTCCTTCGCTCAGTGGTGTACGATATACATTGTAACATGGGGGGTCCTTCGCTCAGTGGTGTATGATATACATTGTAACATGGGGGGTCCTTCGCTCAGTGGTGTACGATATACATTGTAACATGGGGGGGTCATTGGCTCAGTGGTGTATGATATACATTGTAACATGGGGGGTCGTTGGCTCAGTGGTGTATGATATAGATTGTAACATGGGGGGTCCTTCGCTCAGTGGTGTATGATATACATTGTAACATGGGGGGTCCTTCGCTCAGTGGTGTATGATATACATTGTAACATGGGGGGTCCTTCGCTCAGTGGTATACGATATACATTGTAACATGGGGGGTCCTTCGCTCAGTGGTGTACGATATACATTGTAACATGGGGGGTCCTTCGCTCAGTGGTGTATGATATACATTGTAACATGGGGGGTCATTGGCTCAGTGGTGTACGATATACATTGTAACATGGGGGGTCCTTCGCTCAGTGGTGTATGATATACATTGTAACATGGGGGGTCCTTCGCTCAGTGGTGTACGATATACATTGTAATATGGGGGGTCCTTCGCTCAGTGGTGTATGATATACATTGTAACATGGGGGGTCGTTGGCTCAGTGGTGTACGATATACATTGTAACATGGGGGGTCCTTCGCTCAGTGGTGTATGATATACATTGTAACATGGGGGGTCCTTCGCTCAGTGGTGTACGATATACATTGTAACATGGGGGGGTCATTGGCTCAGTGGTGTATGATATACATTGTAACATGGGGGGTCCTTCGCTCAGTGGTGTACGATATACATTGTAACATGGGGGGTCATTGGCTCAGTGGTGTACGATATACATTGTAACATGGGGGGTCGTTGGCTCAGTGGTGTATGATATAGATTGTAACATGGGGGGTCCTTCGCTCAGTGGTGTATGATATACATTGTAACATGGGGGGTCCTTCGCTCAGTGGTGTACGATATACATTGTAACATGGGGGGTCCATCGCTCAGTGGTATATGATATACATTGTAACATGGGGGGTCCTTCGCTCAGTGGTGTATGATATACATTGTAACATGGGGGGTCCTTCGCTCAGTGGTGTATGATATACATTGTAACATGGGGGGTCGTTGGCTCAGTGGTGTACGATATACATTGTAACATGGGGGGTCATTGGCTCAGTGGTGTATGATATACATTGTAACATGGGGGGTCCTTCGCTCAGTGGTGTATGATATACATTGTAACATGGGGGGTCCATCGCTCAGTGGTGTACGATATACATTGTAACATGGGGGGTCCTTCGCTCAGTGGTGTACGATATACATTGTAACATGGGGGGTCGTTGGCTCAGTGGTGTACGATATACATTGTAACATGGGGGGTCCTTCGCTCAGTGGTGTATGATATACATTGTAACATGGGGGGTCGTTGGCTCAGTGGTGTACGATATATACATTGTAACATGGGGGGTCCCTCGCTCAGTGGTGTACGATATACATTGTAACATGGGGGGTCGTTGGCTCAGTGGTGTACGATATATACATTGTAACATGGGGGGTCCTTCGCTCAGTGGTGTACGATATACATTGTAACATGGGGGGTCCTTCGCTCAGTGGTGTACAATATATATACAGTATATACAAGGAGCGTAGGGTGGCGGGGTGTACCTGGCAGTGGCGATCGGTAGAGCGCTGAGAATCCATACAGGGACAGAAGACACACAAGATGACAAACATACAAATAAAGTTACATTCTTACAAAATGGAAATCAAACATTTGTCACATACAATCCTTCCGGGATAAAGTCTTCATGTATGAAGAGCGACTGAATGAAAGTCTCCTCTTCCTGTGCGGTCAGGAAAATAGACAGCGAGTTCAGTCACAGCAGACGACCCCCCGCGACGTGGAAGGTGGTCTCCTGTGATAGTCCCTCCAGCACACATCCAGCGACTCCTCCATGGAAGGTGGTCTCCTGGGATGGTCCCTCCAGCACACATCCAGCGACTCCTCCATGGAAGGTGGTCTCCTGGGATGGTCCCTCCAGCACACATCCAGCGACTCCTCCATGGAATGTGATCTCCTGGGATGGTCCCTCCAGCACACATCCAGCGACTCCTCCATGGAATGTGATCTCCTGGGATGGTCCCTCCAGCACACATCCAGCGACTCCTCCATGGAATGTGGTCTCCTGGGATGGTCCCTCCAGCACACATCCAGCGACTCCTCCATGGAATGTGATCTCCTGGGATGGTCCCTCCAGCACACATCCAGCAACTCCTCCATGGAATGTGATCTCCTGGGATGGTCCCTCCAGCACACATCCAGCAACTCCTCCATGGAAGGTGGTCTTCTGGGATGGTCCCTCCAGCACACATCCAGTGACTTCTCCATGGAAGGTGGTCTCCTGGGATGGTCCCTCCAGCACACATCCAGCGACTCCTCCATGGAAGGTGGTCTCCTGGGATGGTCCCTCCAGCACACATCCAGCGACTCCTCCATGGAAGGTGGTCTTCTGGGATGGTCCCTCCAGCACACATCCAGCGACTCCTCCATGGAAGGTGGTCTCCTGGGATGGTCCCTCCAGCACACATCCAGCGACTCCTCCATGGAAGGTGGTCTCCTGGGATGGTCCCTCCAGCACACATCCAGCGACTCCTCCATGGAATGTGATCTCCTGGCATGGTCCCTCCAGCACACATCCAGCGACTCCTCCATGGAATGTGATCTCCTGGGATGGTCCCTCCAGCACACATCCAGCAACTCCTCCATGGAAGGTGGTCTTCTGGGATGGTCCCTCCAGCACACATCCAGTGACTTCTCCATGGAAGGTGGTCTCCTGGGATGGTCCCTCCAGCACACATCCAGCGACTCCTCCATGGAAGGTGGTCTCCTGGGATGGTCCCTCCAGCACACATCCAGCGACTCCTCCATGGAAGGTGGTCTTCTGGGATGGTCCCTCCAGCACACATCCAGCGACTCCTCCATGGAAGGTGGTCTCCTGGGATGGTCCCTCCAGCACACATCCAGCGACTCCTCCATGGAAGGTGGTCTTCTGGGATGGTCCCTCCAGCACACATCCAGCGACTCCTCCATGGAAGGTGGTCTCCTGGGATGGTCCCTCCAGCACACATCCAGCGACTCCTCCATGGAAGGTGGTCTCCTGGGATGGTCCCTCCAGCACACATCCAGCGACTCCTCCATGGAATGTGATCTCCTGGGATGGTCCCTCCAGCACACATCCAGCAACTCCTCCATGGAAGGTGGTCTCCTGGGATGGTCCCTCCAGCACACATCCAGCGACTCCTCCATGGAAGGTGGTCTCCTGGGATGGTCCCTCCAGAACACGTCTAGTGACTCCTCCATGGAAGGTGGTCTCCTGGGATGGTCCCTCCAGCACACATCCAGCGACTCCTCCATGGAATGTGATCTCCTGGGATGGTCCCTCCAGCACACATCCAACGACTCCTCCATGGAAGGTGATCTCCTGGGATGGTCCCTCCAGCACACATCCAGCGACTCCTCCATGGAAGGTGGTCTCCTGGGATGGTCGCTCAAACACACACCCAGCGACTCCTCCATGGAAGGTGGTCTCCTGGGATGGTCCCTCCAGCACACATCCAGCGACTCCTCCATGAAAGGTGGTCTCCTGGGATGGTCCCTCCAGCACACATCCAGCGACTCCTCCATGGAAGGTGGTCTCCTGGGATGGTCCCTTCAGCACACATCCAGCGACTCCTCCATGGAAGGTGGTCTCCTGGGATGGTCCCTCCAGCACACATCCAGCGACTCCTCCATGGAAGGTGGTCTCCTGGGATGGTCCCTCCAGCACACATCCAGCGACTCCTCCATGGAAGGTGGTCTCCTGGGATGATCCCTCCAGCACACATCCAGCGACTCCTCCATGGAAGGTGGTCTCCTGGGATGGTCCCTCCAGCACACATCCAGCGACTCCTCCATGGAAGGTGGTCTCCTGGGATGGTCCCTCCAGCACACATCCAGCGACTCCTCCATGGAAGGTGGTCTCCTGGGATGGTCCCTCCAGCACACATCCAGCGACTCCTCCATGGAAGGTGGTCTCCTGGGATGGTCCCTCCAGCACACATCCAGCGACTCCTCCATGAAAGGTGGTCTCCTGGGATGGTCCCTCCAGCACACATCCAGCGACTCCTCCATGGAATGTGGTCTCCTGGGATGGTCCCTCCAGCACACATCCAGCGACTCCTCCATGGAAGGTGGTCTCCTGGGATGGTCCCTCCAGCACACATCCAGCGACTCCTCCATGGAAGGTGGTCTCCTGGGATGGTCCCTCCAGCACACATCCAGCGACTCCTCCATGGAAGGTGGTCTCCTGGGATGGTCCCTCCAGCACACATCCAGCGACTCCTCCATGAAAGGTGGTCTCCTGGGATGGTCCCTCCAGCACACATCCAGCGACTCCTCCATGGAATGTGGTCTCCTGGGATGGTCCCTCCAGCACACATCCAGCGACTCCTCCATGGAATGTGGTCTCCTGGGATGGTCCCTCCAGCACACATCCAGCGACTCCTCCATGGAATGTGATCTCCTGGGATGGTCCCTCCAGCACACATCCAGCAACTCCTCCATGGAATGTGATCTCCTGGGATGGTCCCTCCAGCACACATCCAGCAACTCCTCCATGGAATGTGATCTCCTGGGATGGTCCCTCCAGCACACATCCAGCAACTCCTCCATGGAATGTAATCTCCTGGGATGGTCCCTCCAGCACACATCCAGCAACTCCTCCATGGAAGGTGGTCTTCTGGGATGGTCCCTCAAGCACACATCCAGCGACTTCTCCATGGAAGGTGGTCTCCTGGGATGGTCCCTCCAGCACACATCCAGCGACTCCTCCATGGAAGGTGGTCTCCTGGGATGGTCCCTCCAGCACACATCCAGCGACTCCTCCATGGAAGGTGGTCTTCTGGGATGGTCCCTCCAGCACACATCCAGCGACTCCTCCATGGAAGGTGGTCTCCTGGGATGGTCCCTCCAGCACACATCCAGCGACTCCTCCATGGAAGGTGGTCTCCTGGGATGGTCCCTCCAGCACACATCCAGCGACTCCTCCATGAAAGGTGGTCTCCTGGGATGGTCCCTCCAGCACACATCCAGCGACTCCTCCATGGAATGTGGTCTCCTGGGATGGTCCCTCCAGCACACATCCAGCAACTCCTCCATGGAAGGTGGTCTTCTGGGATGGTCCCTCCAGCACACATCCAGCGACTTCTCCATGGAAGGTGGTCTCCTGGGATGGTCCCTCCAGCACACATCCAGCGACTCCTCCATGGAAGGTGGTCTCCTGGGATGGTCCCTCCAGCACACATCCAGCGACTCCTCCATGGAAGGTGGTCTTCTGGGATGGTCCCTCCAGCACACATCCAGCGACTCCTCCATGGAAGGTGGTCTCCTGGGATGGTCCCTCCAGCACACATCCAGCGACTCCTCCATGGAAGGTGGTCTTCTGGGATGGTCCCTCCAGCACACATCCAGCGACTCCTCCATGGAAGGTGGTCTCCTGGGATGGTCCCTCCAGCACACATCCAGCGACTCCTCCATGGAAGGTGGTCTCCTGGGATGGTCCCTCCAGCACACATCCAGCGACTCCTCCATGGAAGGTGGTCTCCTGGGATGGTCCCTCCAGCACACATCCAGCGACTCCTCCATGGAATATGATCTCCTGGGATGGTCCCTCCAGCACACATCCAGCAACTCCTCCATGGAAGGTGGTCTCCTGGGATGGTCCCTCCAGCACACATCCAGCGACTCCTCCATGGAAGGTGGTCTCCTGGGATGGTCCCTCCAGAACACGTCCAGTGACTCCTCCATGGAAGGTGGTCTCCTGGGATGGTCCCTCCAGCACACATCCAGCGACTCCTCCATGGAATGTGATCTCCTGGGATGGTCCCTCCAGCACACATCCAACGACTCCTCCATGGAAGGTGATCTCCTGGGATGGTCCCTCCAGCACACATCCAGCGACTCCTCCATGGAAGGTGGTCTCCTGGGATGGTCCCTCAAACACACACCCAGCGACTCCTCCATGGAAGGTGGTTTCCTGGGATGGTCCCTCCAGCACACATCCAGCGACTCCTCCATGGAAGGTGGTCTCCTGGGATGATGCCTCCAGCACACGTCCAGCGACTCCTCCATGGAAGGTGGTCTCCTGGGATGGTCCCTCCAGCACACATCCAGCGACTCCTCCATGGAATGTGATCTCCTGGGATGGTCCCTCCAGCACACATCCAGCAACTCCTCCATGGAATGTGATCTCCTGGGATGGTCCCTCCAGCACACATCCAGCAACTCCTCCATGGAAGGTGGTCTTCTGGGATGGTCCCTCCAGCACACATCCAGTGACTTCTCCATGGAAGGTGGTCTCCTGGGATGGTCCCTCCAGCACACATCCAGCGACTCCTCCATGGAAGGTGGTCTCCTGGGATGGTCCCTCCAGCACACATCCAGCGACTCCTCCATGGAAGGTGGTCTTCTGGGATGGTCCCTCCAGCACACATCCAGCGACTCCTCCATGGAAGGTGGTCTCCTGGGATGGTCCCTCCAGCACACATCCAGCGACTCCTCCATGGAAGGTGGTCTCCTGGGATGGTCCCTCCAGCACACATCCAGCGACTCCTCCATGAAAGGTGGTCTCCTGGGATGGTCCCTCCAGCACACATCCAGCGACTCCTCCATGGAATGTGGTCTCCTGGGATGGTCCCTCCAGCACACATCCAGCGACTCCTCCATGGAATGTGGTCTCCTGGGATGGTCCCTCCAGCACACATCCAGCGACTCCTCCATGGAAGGTGGTCTTCTGGGATGGTCCCTCCAGCACACATCCAGTGACTCCTCCATGGAAGGTGGTCTCCTGGGATGGTCCCTCCAGCACACATCCAGCGACTCCTCCATGGAAGGTGGTCTTCTGGGATGGTCCCTCCAGCACACATCCAGCGACTCCTCCATGGAAGGTGGTCTCCTGGGATGGTCCCTCCAGCACACATCCAGCGACTCCTCCATGGAAGGTGGTCTCCTGGGATGGTCCCTCCAGCACACATCCAGCGACTCCTCCATGGAAGGTGGTCTCCTGGGATGGTCCCTCCAGCACACATCCAGCGACTCCTCCATGGAATGTGATCTCCTGGGATGGTCCCTCCAGCACACATCCAGCAACTCCTCCATGGAAGGTGGTCTCCTGGGATGGTCCCTCCAGCACACATCCAGCGACTCCTCCATGGAAGGTGGTCTCCTGGGATGGTCCCTCCAGAACACGTCCAGTGACTCCTCCATGGAAGGTGGTCTCCTGGGATGGTCCCTCCAGCACACATCCAGCGACTCCTCCATGGAATGTGATCTCCTGGGATGGTCCCTCCAGCACACATCCAACGACTCCTCCATGGAAGGTGATCTCCTGGGATGGTCCCTCCAGCACACATCCAGCGACTCCTCCATGGAAGGTGGTCTCCTGGGATGGTCCCTCCAGCACACATCCAGCGACTCCTCGATGGAAGGTGGTCTCCTGGGATGGTCCCTCCAGCACACATCCAGCGACTCCTCCATGGAAGGTGGTCTCCTGGGATGGTCCCTCCAGCACACGTCCAGCGACTCCTCCATGGAAGGTGGTCTCCTGGGATGGTCCCTCCAGCACACATCCAGCGACTCCTCCATGGAAGGTGGTCTCCTGGGATGGTCCCTCCAGCACACATCCAGCGACTCCTCCATGGAAGGTGGTCTCCTGGGATGGTCCCTCCAGCACACATCCAGCGACTCCTCCATGGAAGGTGGTCTCCTGGGATGGTCCCTCCAGCACACATCCAGCGACTCCTCCATGGATGGTCTCCTGGGATGGTCCCTCCAGCACACATCCAGCGACTCCTCCATGGAAGGTGGTCTCCTGGGATGGTCCCTCCAGCACACATCCAGCGACTCCTCCATGGAAGGTGGTCTCCTGGGATGGTCCCTCCAGCACACATCCAGCGACTCCTCCATGGAAGGTGGTCTCCTGGGATGGTCCCTCTAGCACACATCCAGCGACTCCTCCATGGAAGGTGGTCTTCTGGGATGGTCCCTCCAGCACACATCCAGCGACTCCTCCATGGAAGGTGGTCTCCTGGGATGGTCCCTCCAGCACACATCCAGCGACTCCTCCATGGAAGGTGGTCTCCTGGGATGGTCCCTCCAGCACACATCCAGCGACTCCTCCATGGAAGGTGGTCTCCTGGGATTGTCCCTCCAGCACACATCCAGCGACTCCTCCATGGAAGGTGGTCTCCTGGGATGGTCCCTCCAGCACACATCCAGCGACTCCTCCATGGAAGGTGGTCTCCTGGGATGGTCCCTCCAGCACACATCCAGCGACTCCTCCATGGAAGGTGGTCTCCTGGGATGGTCCCTCCAGCACACATCCAGCGACTCCTCCATGGAAGGTGGTCTCCTGGGATGGTCCCTCCAGCACACATCCAGCGACTCCTCCATGGAAGGTGGTCTCCTGGGATGGTCCCTCCAGCACACATCCAGCGACTCCTCCATGGAAGGTGGTCTCCTGGGATGGTCCCTCCAGCACACATCCAGCGACTCCTCCATGGAAGGTGGTCTCCTGGGATGGTCCCTCCAGCACACATCCAGCGACTCCTCCATGGAAGGTGGTCTCCTGGGATGGTCCCTCCAGCACACATCCAGCGACTCCTCCATGGAAGGTGGTCTCCTGGGATGGTCCCTCCAGCACACATCCAGCGACTCCTCCATGAAAGGTGGTCTCCTGGGATGGTCCCTCCAGCACACATCCAGCGACTCCTCCATGGAATGTGGTCTCCTGGGATGGTCCCTCCAGCACACATCCAGCGACTCCTCCATGGAATGTGGTCTCCTGGGATGGTCCCTCCAGCACACATCCAGCGACTCCTCCATGGAATGTGATCTCCTGGGATGGTCCCTCCAGCACACATCCAGCAACTCCTCCATGGAATGTGATCTCCTGGGATGGTCCCTCCAGCACACATCCAGCAACTCCTCCATGGAAGGTGGTCTTCTGGGATGGTCCCTCCAGCACACATCCAGTGACTTCTCCATGGAAGGTGGTCTCCTGGGATGGTCCCTCCAGCACACATCCAGCGACTCCTCCATGGAAGGTGGTCTCCTGGGATGGTCCCTCCAGCACACATCCAGCGACTCCTCCATGGAAGGTGGTCTTCTGGGATGGTCCCTCCAGCACACATCCAGCGACTCCTCCATGGAAGGTGGTCTCCTGGGATGGTCCCTCCAGCACACATCCAGCGACTCCTCCATGGAAGGTGGTCTCCTGGGATGGTCCCTCCAGCACACATCCAGCGACTCCTCCATGGAATGTGATCTCCTGGCATGGTCCCTCCAGCACACATCCAGCGACTCCTCCATGGAATGTGATCTCCTGGGATGGTCCCTCCAGCACACATCCAGCAACTCCTCCATGGAAGGTGGTCTTCTGGGATGGTCCCTCCAGCACACATCCAGTGACTTCTCCATGGAAGGTGGTCTCCTGGGATGGTCCCTCCAGCACACATCCAGCGACTCCTCCATGGAAGGTGGTCTCCTGGGATGGTCCCTCCAGCACACATCCAGCGACTCCTCCATGGAAGGTGGTCTTCTGGGATGGTCCCTCCAGCACACATCCAGCGACTCCTCCATGGAAGGTGGTCTCCTGGGATGGTCCCTCCAGCACACATCCAGCGACTCCTCCATGGAAGGTGGTCTTCTGGGATGGTCCCTCCAGCACACATCCAGCGACTCCTCCATGGAAGGTGGTCTCCTGGGATTGTCCCTCCAGCACACATCCAGCGACTCCTCCATGGAAGGTGGTCTCCTGGGATGGTCCCTCCAGCACACATCCAGCGACTCCTCCATGGAATGTGATCTCCTGGGATGGTCCCTCCAGCACACATCCAGCAACTCCTCCATGGAAGGTGGTCTCCTGGGATGGTCCCTCCAGCACACATCCAGCGACTCCTCCATGGAAGGTGGTCTCCTGGGATGGTCCCTCCAGAACACGTCTAGTGACTCCTCCATGGAAGGTGGTCTCCTGGGATGGTCCCTCCAGCACACATCCAGCGACTCCTCCATGGAATGTGATCTCCTGGGATGGTCCCTCCAGCACACATCCAACGACTCCTCCATGGAAGGTGATCTCCTGGGATGGTCCCTCCAGCACACATCCAGCGACTCCTCCATGGAAGGTGGTCTCCTGGGATGGTCGCTCAAACACACACCCAGCGACTCCTCCATGGAAGGTGGTTTCCTGGGATGGTCCCTCCAGCACACATCCAGCGACTCCTCCATGGAAGGTGGTCTCCTGGGATGATGCCTCCAGCACACGTCCAGCGCCTCCTCCATGGAAGGTGGTCTCCTGGGATGGTCCCTCCAGCACACATCCAGCGACTCCTCCATGGAAGGTGGTCTCCTGGGATGGTCCCTCCAGCACACATCCAGCGACTCCTCCATGGAATGTGGACTTCTGGGATGGTCCCTCCAGCACACATCCAGCGACTCCTCCATGGAAGGTGGTCTCCTGGGATGATGCCTCCAGCACACGTCCAGCGACTCCTCCATGGAAGGTGGTCTTCTGGGATGGTCCCTCCAGCACACATCCAGCGACTCCTCCATGGAAGGTGGTCTCCTGGGATGGTCCCTCCAGCACACATCCAGCGACTCCTCCATGGAAGGTGGTCTTCTGGGATGGTCCCTCCAGCACACATCCAGCGACTCCTCCATGGAAGGTGGTCTCCTGGGATGGTCCCTCCAGCACACATCCAGCGACTCCTCCATGGAAGGTGGTCTCCTGGGATGGTCCCTCCAGAACACGTCTAGTGACTCCTCCATGGAAGGTGGTCTCCTGGGATGGTCCCTCCAGCACACATCCAGCGACTCCTCCATGGAATGTGATCTCCTGGGATGGTCCCTCCAGCACACATCCAACGACTCCTCCATGGAAGGTGATCTCCTGGGATGGTCCCTCCAGCACACATCCAGCGACTCCTCCATGGAAGGTGGTCTCCTGGGATGGTCGCTCAAACACACACCCAGCGACTCCTCCATGGAAGGTGGTTTCCTGGGATGGTCCCTCCAGCACACATCCAGCGACTCCTCCATGGAAGGTGGTCTCCTGGGATGATGCCTCCAGCACACGTCCAGCGACTCCTCCATGGAAGGTGGTCTCCTGGGATGGTCCCTCCAGCACACATCCAGCGACTCCTCCATGGAAGGTGGTCTCCTGGGATGGTCCCTCCAGCACACATCCAGCGACTCCTCCATGGAATGTGGACTTCTGGGATGGTCCCTCCAGCACACATCCAGCGACTCCTCCATGGAAGGTGGTCTCCTGGGATGATGCCTCCAGCACACGTCCAGCGACTCCTCCATGGAAGGTGGTCTCCTGGGATGGTCCCTCCAGCACACATTCAGCGACTCCTCCATGGAAGGTGGTCTCCTGGGATGGTCCCTCCAGCACACGTCCAGCGACTCCTCCATGGAAGGTGGTCTCCTGGGATGGTCCCTCCAGCACACATTCAGCGACTCCTCCATGGAATGTGATCTCCTGGGATGGTCCCTCCAGCACACATCCAGCGACTCCTCCATGGAAGGTGGACTTCTGGGATGGTCCCTCCAGCACACATCCAGCGACTCCTCCATGGAAGGTGGTCTCCTGGGATGGTCCCTCCAGCACACATCCAGCGACTCCTCCATGGAATGTGGACTTCTGGGATGGTCCCTCCAGCACACATCCAGCGTCTCCTCCATAGAAGGTGGTCTCCTGGGATGGTCCCTCCAGCACACATCCAGCGACTCCTCCATGGAATGTGGACTTCTGGGATGGTCCCTCCAGCACACATCCAGCGACTCCTCCATGGAATGTGGACTTCTGGGATGGTCCCTCCAGCACACATCCAGCGACTCCTCCATGGAATGTGATCTCCTGGTATGGTCCCTCCAGCACACATCCAGCGATTCCTCCATGGAATGTGATCTCCTGGTATGGTCCCTCCAGCACACATCCAGTGACTCCTCCATGGAATGTGGACTTCTGGGATGGTCCCTCCAGCACGCATCCAGCGACTCCTCCATGGAAGGTGGTCTCCTGGGATGGTCCCTCCAGCACACGTCCAGCGACTCCTCCATGGAAGGTGGTCTCCTGGGATGGTCCCTCCAGCACACATTCAGCGACTCCTCCATGGAAGGTGGTCTCCTGGGATGGTCCCTCCAGCACACATCCAGCGACTCCTCCATGGAAGGTGGTCTCCTGGGATGGTCCCTCCAGCACACATCCAGCGACTCCTCCATGGAAGGTGGTCTCCTGGGATGGTCCCTCCAGCACACATCCAGCGACTCCTCCATGGAAGGTGGTCTTCTGGGATGGTTCCTCCAGCACACATCCAGCGACTCCTCCATGGAATGTGGTCTCCTGGGATGGTCCCTCCAGCACACATCCAGCGACTCCTCCATGGAATGTGATCTCCTGGGATGGTCCCTCCAGCACACATCCAGCAACTCCTCCATGGAATGTGATCTCCTGGGATGGTCCCTCCAGCACACATCCAGCAACTCCTCCATGGAAGGTGGTCTTCTGGGATGGTCCCTCCAGCACACATCCAGTGACTTCTCCATGGAAGGTGGTCTCCTGGGATGGTCCCTCCAGCACACATCCAGCGACTCCTCCATGGAAGGTGGTCTCCTGGGATGGTCCCTCCTGCACACATCCAGCGACTCCTCCATGGAAGGTGGTCTTCTGGGATGGTCCCTCCAGCACACATCCAGTGACTCCTCCATGGAAGGTGGTCTCCTGGGATGGTCCCTCCAGCACACATCCAGCGACTCCTCCATGGAAGGTGGTCTTCTGGGATGGTCCCTCCAGCACACATCCAGCGACTCCTCCATGGAAGGTGGTCTCCTGGGATGGTCCCTCCAGCACACATCCAGCGACTCCTCCATGGAAGGTGGTCTCCTGGGATGGTCCCTCCAGCACACATCCAGCGACTCCTCCATGGAAGGTGGTCTTCTGGGATGGTTCCTCCAGCACACATCCAGCGACTCCTCCATGGAATGTGGTCTCCTGGGATGGTCCCTCCAGCACACATCCAGCGACTCCTCCATGGAATGTGATCTCCTGGGATGGTCCCTCCAGCACACATCCAGCAACTCCTCCATGGAATGTGATCTCCTGGGATGGTCCCTCCAGCACACATCCAGCAACTCCTCCATGGAAGGTGGTCTTCTGGGATGGTCCCTCCAGCACACATCCAGTGACTTCTCCATGGAAGGTGGTCTCCTGGGATGGTCCCTCCAGCACACATCCAGCGACTCCTCCATGGAAGGTGGTCTCCTGGGATGGTCCCTCCTGCACACATCCAGCGACTCCTCCATGGAAGGTGGTCTTCTGGGATGGTCCCTCCAGCACACATCCAGTGACTCCTCCATGGAAGGTGGTCTCCTGGGATGGTCCCTCCAGCACACATCCAGCGACTCCTCCATGGAAGGTGGTCTTCTGGGATGGTCCCTCCAGCACACATCCAGCGACTCCTCCATGGAAGGTGGTCTCCTGGGATGGTCCCTCCAGCACACATCCAGCGACTCCTCCATGGAAGGTGGTCTCCTGGGATGGTCCCTCCAGCACACATCCAGCGACTCCTCCATGGAAGGTGGTCTCCTGGGATGGTCCCTCCAGCACACATCCAGCGACTCCTCCATGGAATGTGATCTCCTGGGATGGTCCCTCCAGCACACATCCAGCGACTCCTCCATGGAAGGTGGTCTCCTGGGATGGTCCATCCAGCACACATCCAGCGACTCCTCCATGGAAGGTGGTCTCCTGGGATGGTCCCTCCAGAACACGTCCAGTGACTCCTCCATGGAAGGTGGTCTCCTGGGATGGTCCCTCCAGCACACATCCAGCGACTCCTCCATGGAATGTGATCTCCTGGGATGGTCCCTCCAGCACACATCCAATGACTCCTCCATGGAAGGTGATCTCCTGGGATGGTCCCTCCAGCACACATCCAGCGACTCCTCCATGGAAGGTGGTCTCCTGGGATGGTCCCTCAAACACACACCCAGCGACTCCTCCATGGAAGGTGGTTTCCTGGGATGGTCCCTCCAGCACACATCCAGCGACTCCTCCATGGAAGGTGGTCTCCTGGGATGATGCCTCCAGCACACGTCCAGCGACTCCTCCATGGAAGGTGGTCTCCTGGGATGGTCCCTCCAGCACACATCCAGCGACTCCTCCATGGAAGGTGGTCTCCTGGGATGGTCCCTCCAGCACACATCCAGCGACTCCTCCATGGAATGTGGACTTCTGGGATGGTTCCTCCAGCACACATCCAGCGACTCCTCCATGGAAGGTGGTCTCCTGGGATGGTCCCTCCAGCACACATCCAGCGACTCCTCCATGGAATGTGGACTTCTGGGATGGTCCCTCCAGCACACATCCAGCGACTCCTCCATGGAATGTGATCTCCTGGTATGGTCCCTCCAGCACACATCCAGCGATTCCTCCATGGAATGTGATCTCCTGGTATGGTCCCTCCAGCACACATTCAGCGACTCCTCCATGGAAGGTGGTCTCCTGGGATGGTCCCTCCAGCACACGTCCAGCGACTCCTCCATGGAAGGTGGTCTCCTGGGATGGTCCCTCCAGCACACATCCAGCGACTCCTCCATGGAATGTGATCTCCTGGGATGGTCCCTCCAGCACACATCCAGCGACTCCTCCATGGAAGGTGGACTTCTGGGATGGTCCCTCCAGCACACATCCAGCGACTCCTCCATGGAAGGTGGTCTCCTGGGATGGTCCCTCCAGCACACATCCAGCGACTCCTCCATGGAATGTGGACTTCTGGGATGGTCCCTCCAGCACACATCCAGCGTCTCCTCCATGGAAGGTGGTCTCCTGGAATGGTCCCTCCAGCACACATCCAGCGACTCCTCCATGGAATGTGGACTTCTGGGATGGTCCCTCCAGCACACATCCAGCGACTCCTCCATGGAATGTGGACTTCTGGGATGGTCCCTCCAGCACACATCCAGCGACTCCTCCATGGAATGTGATCTCCTGGTATGGTCCCTCCAGCACACATCCAGCGATTCCTCCATGGAATGTGATCTCCTGGTATGGTCCCTCCAGCACACATCCAGTGACTCCTCCATGGAATGTGGACTTCTGGGATGGTCCCTCCAGCACACATCCAGCGACTCCTCCATGGAAGGTGGTCTCCTGGGATGGTCCCTCCAGCACACATCCAGCGACTCCTCCATGGAATGTGGACTTCTGGGATGGTCCCTCCAGCACACATCCAGCGACTCCTTCATGGAATGTGGACTTCTGGGATGGTCCCTTCAGCACACATCCAGCGACTCCTCCATGGAATGTGGACTTCTGGGATGGTCCCTCCAGCACGCATCCAGCGACTCCTCCATGGAAGGTGGTCTCCTGGGATGATGCCTCCAGCACACGTCCAGCGACTCCTCCATGGAAGGTGGTCTCCTGGGATGGTCCCTCCAGCACACATTCAGCGACTCCTCCATGGAAGGTGGTCTCCTGGGATGGTCCCTCCAGCACACGTCCAGCGACTCCTCCATGGAAGGTGGTCTCCTGGGATGGTCCCTCCAGCACAAGTCCAGCGACTCCTCCATGGAAGGTGGTCTCCTGGGATGGTCCCTCCAGCACACATCCAGCGACTCCTCCATGGAATGTGGACTTCTGGGATGGTCCCTCCAGCACGCATCCAGCGACTCCTCCATGGAAGGTGGTCTCCTGGGATGATGCCTCCAGCACACGTCCAGCGACTCCTCCATGGAAGGTGGTCTCCTGGGATGGTCCCTCCAGCACACATCCAGCGACTCCTCCGTGGAAGCTGGTTTCCTGGGATGCTCCCAAAAGCACACATCCAGCGACTCCTCCATGGAAGGTGGCCTTCTGGGATGGTCCCTCCAGCACACATCCTAGGGTTGACACCTTTTCTTCAAATTAAACCTGAACACTTTAGCGGCGCACAGCAATTTTTTTTAACAGTATAAACTGATGTTAATAACATGAGTCCCCCTTTACATCAGACTCCACAGAGTTCCCCTTTTACATCTGAACTCGCAGAGTTCCCTGAACTCTGCAGACTCTGATGTACGGAGAGGACTCTGCTGTAAGCGGGAACACTGTGGCCTTTGGTGTAAAAGAGGAGCTCTGATGTAACGGGTGCTCTGAGAACCCTGATTTTCTTTAGTGTACTCACTCAGAGGCAGAAGAGAGAAGGAGGGGAGACTTCAGTCACAGACAGGGATGGATGGTGAGTTCACTCACCCCTTGGCAATCAGCAACTCTCATCCAGGTGTATCTGAGGCTGCTAGACTTCTCCATGGAAGGTGGCCTTCTGGGATTGTCCCTCCAGCACACATCCAGCTACTCCTCCATGGAAGGTGGTCTCCTGGGATGGTCCCTCCAGCACACATCCAGCGACTCCTCCATGGAAGGTGGTCTCCTGGGATGGTCCCTCCAGCACACATCCAGCGACTCCTCCATGGAAGGTGGTCTCCTGGGATGGTCCCTCCAGCACACATCCAGCGACTCCTCCATGGAAGGTGGTCTCCTGGGATGGTCCCTCCAGCACACATCCAGCGACTCCTCCATGGAAGGTGGTCTCCTGGGATGGTCCCTCCAGCACACATCCAGCGACTCCTCCATGGAATGGGGACTTCTGGGATGGTCCCTCCAGCACACATCCAGCGACTCCTCCATGGAAGGTGGTCTCCTGGGATGGTCCCTCCAGCACACATCCAGCGACTCCTCCATGGAATGTGGTCTCCTGGGATGGTCCCTCCAGCACACATCCAGCGACTCCTCCATGGAATGTGATCTCCTGGGATGGTCCCTCCAGCACACATCCAGCGACTCCTCCATGGAATGTGATCTCCTGGGATGGTCCCTCCAGCACACATCCAGCGACTCCTCCATGGAAGGTGGTCTCCTGGGATGGTCCCTCCAGCACACATCCAGCGACTCCTCCATGGAAGGTGGTCTCCTGGGATGGTCCCTCCAGCACACATCCAGCAACTCCTCCATGGAAGGTGGTCTCCTGGGATGGTCCCTCCAGCACACATCCAGCGACTCCTCCATGGAAGGTGGTCTCCTGGGATGGTCCCTCCAGCACACATCCAGCGACTCCTCCATGGAATGTGGACTTCTGGGATGGTCCCTCCAGCACACATCCAGCGACTCCTCCATGGAAGGTGGTCTCTTTGCAGCCGGGCCGCGGTAGGCGGCATGACATTTTAAGGCACCGGTGGATCTGTGAGGAAAGCGGGCGGGTGAATGAGAGAAGCAGGCTGGCGAGCAGAGATGACATCTCCCTCCGCCCACCTAGCATTACCGCTCTTCCGCCCTCACAGCATGAGGAATGTCAGCTGTGCGGCGGGGAGCAGAGAGATGACATCATCTTTCACCGCCGCCCCCCATCTCTGCTCTCCTGCCCTCACTCAAGAACGATCACTGTGTCACCAATGCAGTGAAAATCCTCATCTGGTGGCACAGGCAGGTGACATGGCAAGTGGCATTCCTCATCTGGTGGCACAGGCAGGTGACGTGGCAAGTGGCATTCCTCATCTGGTGGCACAGGCAGGTGACGTGGCAAGTGGCATTCCTCATCTGGTGGCAGGCAGCGGGGAAAGTGGCATTCCTCATCTGGTGGCATAGGCAGGTGACGTGGCAAGTGGCATTCCTCATCTGGTGGCACAGGCAGGTGACATGGCAAGTGGCATTCCTCATCTGGTGGCACAGGCAGGTGACATGGCAAGTGGCATTCCTCATCTGGTGGCACAGGCAGGTGACGTGGCAAGTGGCATTCCTCATCTGGTGGCAGGCAGCGGGGCAAGTGGCATTCCTCATCTGGTGGCATAGGCAGGTGACGTGGCAAGTGGCATTCCTCATCTGGTGGCACAGGCAGGTGACATGGCAAGTGGCATTCCTCATCTGGTGGCACAGGCAGGTGACATGGCAAGTGGCATTCCTCATCTGGTGGCACAGGCAGGTGACATGGCAAGTGGCATTCCTCATCTGGTGGCATAGGCAGGTGACGTGGCAAGTGGCATTCCTCATCTGGTGGCACAGGCAGGTGACGTGGCAAGTGGCATTCCTCATCTGGTGGCACAGTCAGGTGACATGGCAAGTGGCATTCCTCATCTGGTGGCAGGCAGCGGGGCAAGTGGCATTCCTCATCTGGTGGCACAGGCAGGTGACGTGGCAAGTGGCATTCCTCATCTAGTGGCAGGCAGCGGGGCAAGTGGCATTCCTCATCTAGTGGCACAGGCAGGTGACGTGGCAAGTGGCATTCCTCATCTGGTGGAAAGTGACACACTCAGAACTGATTCTGCATTATGGTGAGTTGAACTATTTCATTTAAGAAATAATGCGCTTCATTAATTCTGACACCATAACAACCATGGTGCCGTGATGATTGAAGTACCAACAGCAGAACACCAGCTATTGCCCCGATAAATTGCCTGCGAAATTCATAGTTAGTAAGGTTGAATAAAGACGCCAGTCCATCCAGTTCAACCTGAGTGAGTGTGGGTGCGTATCTACAATCATCCCTATTTATTTAAGGTACCCATATAGAGCCGCCAATTAACGCAGCCCTCCACACATACATTGTACACCCACAATGGTCCCGACCCTCAAGGAGCCCACAATCCAAGGTCCCCAACTCATATTCATATACTAGGGCCAATTTTTGAACAGAAGCCAATTAACCTCCCAGCATGTCTTTGGAGTGTGGGAGGAAACCGGAGGACCCGGAGGAAACCCAACACAGGGAGAACATGCAAACTTCAGGCAGGTAGTGTCGTGGTTGGGATTTGAACCAGTGACCCTTTTTACTGCTAGGCGAGAGTGCTACCCACTACACCACTGTGCTACCCACTACACCACTGTGTTGCCCATGATTCGCAAATTCGCTTACCCCCCGCGTGTGCGTACATCCCCCCCCCCCCCCCTGCCAGGCCTTGGCACAATTATCTTCCACGCAGCCGGTCCCCGGTGCCAAAAAGGTTGGGGACCACTGCATCTTCCTAACTGCTTGTAGCTCCCTCAAATGCCAGGGCCCATAGTAGGTAGGCAAGATGCTAACATTCAGTCCTGTCCAAAAGCCTCTGTCCCGGCTAGGTCTGTCACATTTCTTCCCCATCAGAACTCAACTAACAAGGTCCCAGACCTCCACCTGGTCTGGACATGTGTTAGCCGGGCAGAGTGAACTCACATAGCGCCTCAGTAGTGCCAAAACGCAGAACACTCATCCGCAAAAAAAGCCTCACGATGGTTTAATGGCACTCTCACCCTACTCAAGCAGGAACGTAGAAGAGCTGAAAGAGCGTGGAGAAGTAATCCTACCAAGGAAAACCACACAAACTATAAAGGACTCACGGTGAAATACCACAAAGCAACCTTCATAGCCAAAAAAGAACATTTTTCGAATATCATCTCAACTGCCATAAACCGGCCGCGGGAACTTTTCAAAATAGTCGCCCAGTCAATGAACCCGTCCTGCTTAGAGCCCCCAGCAAACAATACTCAAGAATTCTGCAATGAGTTATCAAATTTCTTCATCGACAAAATCGACAACATCAGAAAATCTATCCAACAGAAAAAAACAACAAACCTCACCCAACCAAAGCAAAAAGAGGACATCAACACGAACATCACACAACCGCCAGACTTCTTCTTGACCCCGATCACCACTGACACGACAAAAACCATTATGAGAAGCCTTCGAGACAGCACTTCACCAAATGACATCATTCCCACGAAACTCCTGAAAGAATGTTCTGACATCCTGGCTCCCACCATAACACACCTCATAAATCAGTCATTCAAAGAAGGGATTGTGCCAACCTCCCTCAAGCAAGGCATCATCAAACCCCTGCTAAAGAAACCCAATCTCGACCCCAAGGACCCTAACTACCGCAGACCGATAACAAGCCTTAACACCATCTCCAAGATCATGGAGAAAGCGGTAGTACAACAGTTACAACACCACCTGGAGACACACCACCTCCTGGACCCTCTGCAATCAGGCTTCAGCCCAGGCCATGGCACAGAAACGGCACTTCTAAAAATATGGGACGATGCCCTCGAAGCTGCAGATGATGGAGAATCGTGTCTCCTGATACTGCTAGACCTTAGTGCAGCATTTGATACAGTGGACCACAATACTCTATTGTCCGCCTCACAGAAGTTGCAGGAGCCACATTTTTAAGTCTAAAATGGTTTGCATCCTTCCTAGAGAATCGCTCTCAGACAGTGAAACTTGGAGCATTCACCTCTAACACCCAGACAATTTCCTGTGGAGTCCCCCAGGGTTCACCTTTGTCGCCATTGCTATTCAACATCGACATCCGCCCACTCCTCAAAATCATCAAAAAATCAGACCTCTGCTTCCACTCATATTCTGACGATACCTAAATCTACTTTCGCATCACCGGACAAAAAGAACACCGTCATCAACTAGAGCAATGTCTCACTTTGATAGATGACTGGATGACCATCAGTTCCCTCAAACTCAACGGGTCAAAAACAGAACTTCTCCTCCTAAACGCTAACCAAAATCCCAAAACCAAGTCTCCATGGACACCTCCCACCAGCTTTGGACAGACCATCTCCCTGAGCACCAAAGCCAAGAGTCTCGGAGTTATCTTTGACTCAGAAATGACAATGGATGCACAAATAGGATCAGTAGTTAGTGGATCTCACCATCTCCTCCGCCTGCTACGTAGACTCATTCCCTTTATCCCAGAAAAGGACAAAGCAGCAGTAGCTGGAACAATCATCAATTCCCATCTTGAATACGCAAACTCGCTCTACATAGGATTACCCCAATATCAGTTTGCGTGCCTACAGACCATTCAAAACTCAAGACTGCTAACAGGAAAAAAACCCTGGGAGTCCATCTCCCCATCCCTGAGGAGCCTACATTGGCTAACGATAAAGAATCGGATCACATTCAAGACCCTCTGCCTCACCCATAAATGTATACAAGGAAACGCCCCTCAATACCTCCGAGAGAAAATAAAACACTACACACCCAATCACAATCTGCGATCATCCAACCAAAACCTCCTCATCATTCCCAAACACCGTTACAAAACAAAGGGAGAACGTGGATTCGCAGTCCAAAGACCTCGGCTATGGAATACTCTTCCGACTCACATCCGCATGGAAGAAAACCATCTGACCTTCAGGAAAATTTATCATCCTGATTGCTGTTACTATATGTATATATATATATGTATATGATTATTCTATCTCTATGGGCTGCAGAGAGATAACAGCACCTTAAGGTCTTTTCATTTGTTTTGCACCTACTGTGCTGTCACAACCCTTATAGAGATAAAATTTGACATAAAGAATTGTGTTATATATTTATACACTTATTTCACAGGATACTGTGCATACAAACACAGTACCCGCATACCTTTTTTCTCACTTTCATCCAAAATTTTTTTAATTCTTGCACAGGCACGATAGCACTTTAAAGGTTTATCTGCACAAGTTATTAGGTGTGTATGAGAACTATTTGCATTGGTCCCCCACACACAGTGCACTGTCGCATCCTTTTCATAGGTTCAAAGTGATATAGGATTTGTTTTTTGTCTTTTGTTCTTTCCACTCAGATTCAGTGTATATATACAGGATACTGTGCACACAGACGTAGCACCCGTACACTCCATTTCATAAGGAATTGTGTTATATATTTATATACTTTCTTCACAGGATACTGTGCATACAAACACAGTACCCGCATACCTTTTTTCACTTTTCTATTCTAATACCCCTTTTTGCACGACAGCACTTTAAGGGTTTATTTGCACAAGTTACTAGATGTGTATGAGAACTATTCGCATTGGTTCCCTACACACAGAGCACTTTTGCATCCCTTCTACAGGTTCAACAGCAAATAGGATTGGGTTTTTCACTCATATTCAGTGTATAAATACAGGATACTGTGCACACAGACATAGCACCCGTACACTGGACTAGCGCAGCACTCTCCACTTCTGTTTTGTCATTCACTAGCTGGGAACTGTCATTTACTAGCTGGGAACTGTCATTTACTAGCTGGGAGCTGTCATTTACTAGCTGGAAACTGTCATTTACTAGCTGGGAACTGTCATTTACTAGCTGGAAACTGTCATTTACTAGCTGGAAACTGTCATTTACTAGCTGGGAGCTGTCATTTACTAGTTGGAAACTGTCATTTACTAGCTGGGAGCTGTCATTTACTAGCTGGGAGCTGTCATTTACCAGCTGGGAACTGTCATTTACTAGCTGGGAACTGTCATTTACTAGCTGGGAACTGTCATTTACTACCTGGGAACTGTCATTTACTAGCTGGGAGCTGTCATTTACTAGTTGGAAACTGTCATTTACTAGCTGGGAGCTGTCATTTACCAGCTAGGAACTGTCATTTACTAGCTGGGAACTGTCATTTACTAGCTGGGAGCTGTCATTTACTAGCTGGGAACTGTCATTTACTAGCTGGGAGCTGTCATTTGCTGGCAATTTCCATGCACGTTTTTCTTAGTGAATGTCAGTGTTGCTGTAGTAGATTGTATACATTGTACAGATGCTTCAGTACTCAGGCAGGGTCAGGGCACCCCCAGCATGTTATTTAATGTTTCACTTTAAACATGGGAAATTGCGGCTCCTTAGGCCTGTGATAGCCCTGAGCTCTTTACTTCTGCAGTCACAGGGAATGTTTTACTTTATTTGCTTGTCTTTAATGTTGCAGCTCTTTGTGTTGCACTTTATTTGTATTGCGCAGTGTATGGTCAGACACTTCATTAGATGAGATTGTATAAATAAGCGCTGTGGATTGATAATCATTCTGGGCACCATAGTAAGGTATTGTGTATATATATATATATATACACATTTCATACTGACGCCGGACCATCACTCGGAATAAGGCCACACCTCCGATGGTAATGTCCTGGCCCAAGACGCTACCATAGACTTTAGAACATTCTCTGAAGATCCAAGTGCTGATAGAAGACAGACGCCCGGAGAATTGTTAAATTAGGATTTATTATTACTTCATCTCAATATATACTTTATATACACGGAAAAGGCAATAGCCTTTCTTTATGTTTTGTACACAGAAGATCTGGAGACATTCACAGAACCCTCCACACTTCTCATCAGTCTAACCTCAGATTGTCCACCTTCTGGTGTCCACCAATGTGTACAAACATTTCTAGAAAAGTGGGAGAAGGAAGACCCCAAATCAGAGGACCAGATTGTTCACCAAATCAGGATTACGTTTTACCTCTCCTGAAACTAAACTCCTCCCCAGCATTCAACTGTCACATTTATGAGCCTTAACTGCCTATGGAATCATGCATGTAGCAGTTAGTTGGCAAAGGTTGGCCAAAAAACAGGTCAGGGTTCATCTGAAGCTGGAAAGATCTTGAGACACTGGGCCTAAGATTGCAGAACTTTCAAGCACCGCAAGGTGATGTATAACCAATAAATGGTGGGCAAAGCAGTCTCACATTTACTGCCCATTTACCTTAATATTACGTATTTGTGTAAAAACATTTCAGACTTCCTGAAAGAGCCAAGATTCCCCAACTGCCGGAGGACTGAGATTTCCCAACTTCCCAAGATAGCCGAGATCCCTAAACATCCTCTAAGAACTAAGATCCTCCCGATTCCTGAGTGAAATGAGATCACCCAACATTGCGAGAGAAGTGAGATGCCCCAGCTTCCCCAGGAAACTGAGACACTCCCAAACTTCCCAAGAGAACTTTGATCCCCCAGGCTCTCAAGAGATCTGAGATCCTAAAACTTCCCAAGAAAATCGTGATCTCCAACTTTCCAAAAGTATTGAGGTATTTCAACTTCCCTAGAGAACTGAAATTACCCAACTCTCTCTAGTGAGTCAAGTCCCCAACTTACCAAAAGTGCTGAGATCCTCCAACTTAATGAGAGTAAAACGATCCCCAATTTACCAAGAATACTGAGAATCTACATCTTTTGTGAGAGAAGAACTGAGATCCTCCATCCTTCCATGAGAACTGAGATCCCCCAACTTCCAGTAAATATTGAGAACCTCAACTTCCCAAGAGTACTGAGATGCCCCATCTTCCTAAGAGAACTAATGACCTCCAATTTCTTGCTGCTGCCTGAGAGAACCTGTCTTCTGAACCACACAAAATGTACAATATACTCCAAGAAGAATGGATTTCTCAATGAATTCCCTTAATTTTGCTACCTCAGTTCCCTCATATTAGGCACACCCCAACATGTCCAATTCAACAAGATATCTTGCAGCTCCTTCTACAGCTGAGTATTCTCTTCTCCAGGAGATGGTCCACCTCCAGCATGGTTTGATGTAATCCTCCTGTGCCTGCTGAAGAGACCTAATGTTCTGCGGCCAAACTGTGAGGCTCTTGAGAGGCTGACATGGATGCAGTGAGTATCATGTGTAATAGAGATTTCAGAGAAGAAGCCCACAGCTCCTCGACATGGCGGAAGTGCATCTGCCCCTTCCAAGTCATGCAGAACACCCAGAATCTGATGCCGCTCACTTGGGTCCCACAAGCCCCGGACGTCAAGGAGGGAGGACAGATGGCGTTTCCTGAAACATAGAAGAGAAAGGTCATGGATGGGTGCAGGAAGAGCCGATGTTCTCCCAGCAGTAAGAAAATCAGGGCTGGTACAGCTGGGGACAGGAAATGGACAGAAGTGGCAGATTGGGTGGTCCTGGGAAGACCTCAATGACCTCTAATATGAAGGAAGGAAGGAAGGAAGAGTACAAAGTATGATATAGAGGTCATCAGCACACAAGGGTGAGGGGACTGCCATGATAACACAATATTACAGAGCACACATGCAAAAAAGACATTTACCTCCTGCAAGGCCATTTAAAACACCTGAACATTTTCAAAAAACATTATCAAAAAATATGGGGATTTGGTCCCTCCAGATTGCTGTATGGTGCTAAGCCCATAGTTCAGAGAAGGAGGATCTCCCATTCTATGGATAGCGTAGGACCCACTAATCATGGGGCACTTTGTTGCAGTAAGTGGGCTTAGCACCATATAGCAATCTGGAGGGACCAAATCCCCATATTTTTTGATAATGTTCTTTTGAAAATGTTCAGGTGTTATGAATTAGCCTTGCAGGAGGCAAATGTCTTTTTCCCATGTGTGCTCTGTAATATTGTCTTCTGTTGTTGGTCTTATGGTTGCACCAGCTTTAATGCGTCTTTTAGGGTGTGCCCCCCAAATATCTTGTTTGCCATCATAACCCTTCACTTCATACACAATTACTACAAGCAATAAAGGTTTGTTGAATTTTCATCATATAATATCAGCGATCTGGTCTGTCGCCTCTGAGGGATCATCCAATGTGACTAACAAGAAGCCAGTCTATTGTCTATACGAAATTTGTTAGGAATTGGTGAACCAACAGATTAGGTTGGGGGGCCTTTTCCCAATCTGCCTGGGGGCCTCCGGGATTAACAAGCATCATAGAAATGTATCTGTTCAGCCTCCAAACTGAATGGGGGGCACGGCCTGCTGCCCCCCTTCAGCCAGCTAGCCAACCAACCACATAACCCACCCCGGCACTCGATCAATCGCCGCCCCCCCCCCCCCCTGTCGCTAGATCGCTCACCTGCCAGCCCTGCACTTACCCCATCCAGGTCATGGCTTCATCTCCTCCCGAGTCCTGGCAGTCCCTTCTTCTCCCGGCCAATCAGAAGTTAGTACTCAGGGCCAATTGGGTAATAGGACTCCCGGCCGATCGGGTCTCAGGACCCTCTTCCTGACTGACCGGGAGCAGAATCAGGAAGACAATAGTGAATATTAATTCGCTATTGTCACGCAACTGGGGGAGCTCAGGGTGCAGTGCTCTGAACCCCCGAGTCCACCTTTTTTTGAAGCCAATTAGAGCCTCAGACTCTAATTATGTTCTTCAAAAAAAAAAAACCCATTGAAATCCATGCGACCAGCTTCCCGCATGTAGATTAGGGGTCAGGTACATGGATTAGGGGGGGCAGCCCCCCTGTGCCCCTAATTTATCTCCCTCTGTGGATACTTCACACTGGTAGCCATGCCGACGTTAAAAATATCTGGAGAGTGCTTGCATCTGATGGACTCAGGCACTGTCCAGATGTCAGGGATCAATGACCTCCCCGATCAATGACCTCCCCGATCAATGACCTCCCCGATCTATGATCTCCCCGATCTATGATCTCCCCGATCTATGATCTCCCCGATCCTCCCCAATCTATGAACTCCCCGATCTATGATCTCCAGGATCTATTAACTCCCCAATCTATCAGCTCCCTGAACTATGAACTTCCAGATCTATGACCTCCCCGATCAATGACCTCCCCGATCAATGACCTCCCATATCTATGACCTCCCGTATCTATGACCTTCCCGATCTATGACCTCCCATATCTATAACCTCCCCGATCTATCAGCTCCCAGAACTATGATCTTCCGGGTCTATGAACTTCCAGATCTATGAACTCCCCGATCTATGATCTCCAGGATCTATTAACTCCCCAATCCATCAGTTCCCTGAACTATGAACTTCCAGATCTATGACCTCCTGTATCTATGACCTCCCGTATGTATGACCTTCCCGATCTATGACCTCCCATATCTATGACCTCCCATATCTATGACCTCCCCGATCTATCAGCTCCCAGAACTATGATCTTCCGGGTCTATGAACTTCAAGATCTATGAACTCCCCGATCTATGATCTCCAGGATCTATTAACTCCCCAATCTATCAGCTCCCTGAACTATGAACTTCCAGATCTATGACCTCCTCGATCAATGACCTCCCGTATCTATGACCTCCCGTATCTATGACCTCCTTGAGCAATGACCTCCTGTATCTATGAACTCCCCGATCTATGATCTCCAGGATCTATTAACTCCCCAATCTATCAGCTCCCTGAACTATGAACTTCCAGATCTATGACCTTCCCGATCAATGATCTCCCGTATCTATGACCTCCCGTATCTATGACCTCCCGTATCTATGACCTCCCGTATCTATGACCTCCTGTATCTATGAATTCCCCGATCTATGACCTCCCGTATCTATGACCTCCCGTATCTATGACCTCCCGTATCTATGACCTCCTGTATCTATGAACTCCCCGATCTATGACCTCCCATATCTATGACCTCCCCGATCTATTAGCTCCCTGATCTATCAGCTCTCAGAACTATGATCTTCCGGGTCTATGAACTTCCAGACCTATGAACTCCCGATCTATGATCTCCAGGATCTATTAACTCCCCAATCTATCAGCTCCCTGAACTATGAACTTCCAGATCTATGACCTCCTGTATCAATGACCTCCCGTATCTATGACCTCCCATATCTATGACCTCCCGTATCTATGACCTCCTCGAGCAATGACCTCCTGTATCTATGAACTCCCTGATCTATGATCTCCAGGATCTATTAACTCCCCAATCTATCAGCTCCCTGAACTATGAACTTCCAGATCTATGACCTTCCCGATCAATGATCTCCCGTATCTATGACCTCCCGTATCTATGACCTCCTGTATCTATGAATTCCCCGATCTATGACCTCCCGTATCTATGACCTCCCGTATCTATGACCTCCTGTATCTATGACCTCCTGTATCTATGAACTCCCCGATCTATGACCTCCCATATCTATGACCTCCCCGATCTATTAGCTCCCTGATCTATCAGCTCTCAGAACTATGATCTTCCGGGTCTATGAACTTCCAGACCTATGAACTCCCGATCTATGATCTCCAGGATCTATTAACTCCGTAATCTATCAGGTCCCTGAACTATGAACTTCCAGATCTATGACCTCCTGTATCTATGACCTACCGTATCTATGACCTCCCGTATCTATGACCTTCTCGATCAATGACCTCCTGTATCTATGACCTCCTGTATCTATGAACTCCCCGATCTATGACCTCCCATATCTATGACCTCCCATATCTATGACCTCCCATATCTATGACCTCCCCGATCTATCAGCTCCCAGAACTATGATCTTCCGGGTCTATGAACTTCCAGACCTATGAACTCCCGATCTATGATCTCCAGGATCTATTAACTCCCCAATCTATCAGCTCCCTGAACTATGAACTTCCACATCTATGACCTCCTCGATCAATGACCTCCCGTATCTATGACCTCCCGTATCTATGACCTCCCGTATCTATGACCTCCCGTATCTATGACCTTCTCGATCAATGACCACCTGTATCTATGACCTCCTGTATCTATGAACTCCCCGATCTATGACCTCCCATATCTATGACCTCCCATATCTATGACCTCCCATATCTATGACCTCCCATATCTATGACCTCCCCGATCTATCAGCTCCCTGATCTATCAGCTCCCAGAACTATGATCTTCCGGGTCTATGAACTTCCAGATCTATGAACTCCCTGATCTATGATCTTCCGGATCTTTCACCATCTTTTATACTCGGTACACATAGAATATTTCAGGTTCAGCACAGGAGAAGAAATTGCATACTGATTACATCTGTAATACTAACCTGAAGTCTGGAAAGTCTGACACCAACATTCCCACCTCCATCTGGATGGACGCCGTGTCTTCCAGAACCAAAATCTCTGTGAGTCGGGGGATGACCTGGTCCAGCACAGCTTGTGGAGATTCCTGAGGAAAGGGAACATGGGGATGAGAGAACGGTAAGATTAGGGTGTGAGCAGCGACAATGACAGGATGAGAGGTGGGAATAGAGATCTCAGTGTGTAGGGATGGAGATCTCAGTGTGTAGGGATGGAGATCTCAGTGTGTAGGGATGGAGATCTCAGTGTGTAGCGATGGAGATCTCAGTGTGTAGGGATGTAGATCTCAGTGTGTAGGGATGGAGATCTCAGTGTGTAGGGATGGAGATCTCAGTGTGTAGGGATGGAGATCTCAGTGTGTAGGGATGGAGATCTCGGGTGTGTAGGGATGGAGATCTCAGTGTGTAGGGATGAGATCTCAGTGTGTAGGGATGGAGATCTCAGTGTGTAGGGATGTAGATCTCAGTGTGTAGGGATGGAGATCTCAGTGTGTAGGGATGGAGATCTCAGTGTGTAGGGATGGAGATCTCAGTATGTAGGGATGGAGATCTCAGTGTGTAGGGATGAAGATCTCAGTGTGTAGGGATGAAGATCTCAGGTGTGTAGGGATGAAGATCTCAGTGTGTAGGGATGAATATCTCAGTGTGTAGGGATGAAGATCTCAGTGTGTAGGGATGAAGATCTCAGTGTGTAGGGATGGAGATCTCAGTGTGTAGGGATGGAAATCTCAGTGTGTAGAGATGGAGATCTCAGGTGTGTAGGGATGAAGATCTCAGTGTGTAGGGATGAAGATCTCAGTGTGTAGAGATGGAGATCTCAGTGTGTAGGGATGAAGATCTCAGGTGTGTAGGGATGAAGATCTCAGTGTGTAGGGATGAAGATCTCAGTGTGTAGGGATGAAGATCTCAGTGTGTAGGGATGAAGATCTCAGTGTGTAGGGATGGAGATCTCAGTGTGTAGGGATGAAGATCTCAGTGTGTAGGGATGGAGATCTCAGTGTGTAGGGATGGAGATCTCAGTGTGTAGAGATGGAGATCTCAGGTGTGTAGGGATGAAGATCTCAGTGTGTAGGGATGAAGATCTCAGTGTGTAGAGATGGAGATCTCAGTGTGTAGAGATGGAGATCTCAGTGTGTAGGGATTGTGATCTCAGTGTGTAGGGATGGAGATCTCAGTGTGTAGGGATGGAGATCTCAGTGTGTAGGGATGGAGATCTCAGTGTGTAGAGATGGAGATCTCAGTGTGTAGGGATGGAGATCTCAGTGTGTAGGGATGGAGATCTCAGTGTGTAGGGATGGAGATCTCAGGTGTGTATGGATGTAGATCTCAGAGTGTAGGGATGGAGATCTCAGTGTGTAGGGATGGAGATCTCAGTGTGTAGAGATGGAGATCTCAGTGTGTAGGGATGAAGATCTCAGTGTGTAGGGATGGAGATCTCAGTGTGTAGGGATAGAGATCTCAGTGTGTAGGGATGGAGATCTCAGTGTGTAGGGATGGAGATCTCAGGTGTGTAGGGATGAAGATCTCAGTGTGTAGGGATGAAGATCTCAGTGTGTAGGGATGAAGATCTCAGTGTGTAGGGATGAAGATCTCAGTGTGTAGGGATGGAGATCTCAGTGTGTAGGGATGAAGATCTCAGTGTGTAGGGATGGAGATCTCAGTGTGTAGGGATGGAGATCTCAGTGTGTAGAGATGGAGATCTCAGGTGTGTAGGGATGAAGATCTCAGTGTGTAGGGATGAAGATCTCAGTGTGTAGAGATGGAGATCTCAGTGTGTAGGGATGGAGATCTCAGTATGTAGGGATGGAGATCTCAGTGTGTAGGGATGGAGATCTCAGTGTGTAGGGATGGAGATCTCAGTGTGTAGAGATGGAGATCTCAGTGTGTAGGGATGGAGATCTCAGTGTGTAGGGATGGAGATCTCAGTGTGTAGGGATGGAGATCTCAGGTGTGTATGGATGTAGATCTCAGAGTGTAGGGATGGAGATCTCAGTGTGTAGGGATGGAGATCTCAGTGTGTAGGGATGGAGATCTCAGTGTGTAGGGATGAAGATCTCAGTGTGTAGGGATGGAGATCTCAGTGTGTAGGGATAGAGATCTCAGTGTGTAGGGATGGAGATCTCAGTGTGTAGGGATGGAGATCTCAGTGTGTAGGGATGGAGAACTCAGGTGTGTAGGGATGAAGATCTCAGTGTGTAGGGATGAAGATCTCAGTGTGTAGGGATGGAGATCTCAGTGTGTAGGGATGAAGATCTCAGTGTGTAGGGATGGAGATCTCAGTGTGTAGGGATGAAGATATCAGCACGTAGGGATGGAGATCTCAGTGTGTTGGGATGGAGATCTCAGTGAGTAGGGATGGAGATCTCCTTGTGTAGGGATGGAGATCTCAGTGTGTAGGGATGAAGATCTCAGTGTGTAGGGATGGAGATCTCAGTGTGTAGGGATGGAGATCTCAGGTGTGTAGGGATGGAGATTTCAGTGTGTAGGGATGGAGATCTCAGGTGTGTAGGGATGGAGATCTCAGTGTGTAGGGATGGAGATCTCAGTGTGTAGGGATGGAGATCTCAGTGTGTAGGGATGAAGATCTCAGTGTGTAGGGATGAAGATCTCAGTGTGTAGGGATGAAGATCTCAGTGTGTAGGGATGAAGATCTCAGTGTGTAGGGATGGAGATCTCAGTGTGTAGGGATGGAAATCTCAGTGTGTAGGGATGGAGATCTCAGTGTGTAGGGATGGAGATCTCAGTGTGTAGGGATGGAGATCTCAATGTGTAGGGATGAAGATATCAGTGTGTAGGGATGGAGATCTCAGTGTGTAGGGATGGAGATCTCAGTGTGTTGGGATGGAGATCTCAGTGTGTAGGGATGAAGATATCAGCACGTAGGGATGAAGATCTCAGTGTGTAGGGATGTAGATCTCAGTGTGTAGGGATGGAGATCTCAGTGTGTAGGGATGATATCTTAGTGTGTAGGGATGGAGATCTCAGTGTGTAGGGATGAAGATCTCAGTGTGTAGGGATGAAGATATCAGTGTGTAGGGATGATATCTTAGTGTGTAGGGATGGAGATCTCAGTGTGTAGGGATGAAGATCTCAGTGTGTAGGGATGAAGATATCAGTGTGTAGGGATGATATCTTAGTGTGTAGGGATGGAGATCTCAGTGTGTAGGGATGAAGATCTCAGTGTGTAGGGATGGAGATCTCAGTGTGTAGGGATGAAGATATCAGCACGTAGGGATGAAGATCTCAGTGTGTAGGGATGAAGATATCAGTGTGTAGGGATGATATCTTAGTGTGTAGGGATGGAGATCTCAGTGTGTAGGGATGGAGATCTCAGTGTGTAGGGATGAAGATCTCAGTGTGTAGGGATGAAGATCTCAGTGTGTAGGGATGGAGATCTCAGTGTGTAGGGATGGAGATCTCAGTGTGTAGGGATGGAGATCTCAGTGTGTAGGGATGGAGATCTCAGTGTGTAGGGATGAGATCTCAGTGTGTAGGGATGGAGATCTCAGTGTGTAGGGATGTAGATCTCAGTGTGTAGGGATGGAGATCTCAGTGTGTAGGGATGGAGATCTCAATGTGTAGGGATGAAGATATCAGTGTGTAGGGATGGAGATCTCAGTGTGTAGGGATGGAGATCTCAGTGTGTAGGGATGAAGATCTCAGTGTGTAGGGATGAAGATATCAGCGTGTAGGGATGGAGATCTCAGTGTGTAGGGATGGAGATCTCAGTGTGTAGGGATGAGATCTCAGTGTGTAGGGATGGAGATCTCAGTGTGTAGGGATGGAGATCTCAGTGTGTAGGGATGAAGATATCAGCACGTAGGGATGGAGATCTCAGTGTGTAGGGATGGAGATCTCAGTGTGTAGGGATGGAGATCTCAGTGTGTAGGGATGGAGATCTCAGTGTGTAGGGATGGAGATCTCAGTGTGTATGGATGGAGATCTCAGTGTGTAGGGATGAAGATCTCAGTGTAGGGATGAAGATATCAGCGTGTAGGGATGGAGATCTCAGTGTGTAGGGATGGAGATCTCAGTGTGTAGGGATGAGATCTCAGTGTGTAGGGATGGAGATCTCAGTGTGTAGGGATGTAGATCTCAGTGTGTAGGGATGGAGATCTCAGTGTGTATGGATGGAGATCTCAGTGTGTAGGGATGGAGATCTCAGTGTGTAGGGATGGAGATCTCAGTGTGTAGGGATGAAGATCTCAGTGTGTAGGGATGGAGATCTCAGTGTGTAGGGATGAAGATCTCAGTGTGTAGGGATGGAGATCTCAGTGTGTAGGGATGAAGATCTCAGTGTGTAGGGATGGAGATCTCAGTGTGTAGGGATGGAGATCTCAGTGTGTAGGGATGGAGATCTCAGTGTGTAGGGATGGATATCTCAGGTGTGTAGGGATGTAGATCTCAGTGTGTAGGGATGGATATCTCAGGTGTGTAGGGATGGAGATCTCAGTGTGTAGGGATGGAGATCTCAGTGTGTAGGGATGGAGATCTCAGTGTGTAGGGATGGAGATCTCAGTGTGTAGGGATGAGATCTCAGTGTGTAGGGATGGAGATCTCAGTGTGTAGGGATGTAGATCTCAGTGTGTAGGGATGGAGATCTCAGTGTGTATGGATGGAGATCTCAGTGTGTAGGGATAGAGATCTCAGAGTGTAGGGATGGAGATCTCAGTGTGTAGGGATAGAGATCTCCTTGTGTAGGGATGAAGATATCAGCACGTAGGGATGGAGATCTCAGTGTGTAGGGATGGAGATCTCAGTGTGTAGGGATGGATATCTCAGGTGTGTAGGGATGGAGATCTCAGTGTGTAGGGATGGATATCTCAGGTGTGTAGGGATGTAGATCTCAGTGTGTAGGGATGGATATCTCAGGTGTGTAGGGATGGAGATCTCAGTGTGTAGGGATGGAGATCTCAGTGTGTAGGGATGGAGATCTCAGTGTGTAGGGATGGATATCTCAGGTGTGTAGGGATGTAGATCTCAGTGTGTAGGGATGGATATCTCAGGTGTGTAGGGATGGAGATCTCAGTGTGTAGGGATGGAGATCTCAGTGTGTAGGGATAGAGATCTCCTTGTGTAGGGATGAAGATATCAGCACGTAGGGATGGAGATCTCAGTGTGTAGGGATGGATATCTCAGGTGTGTAGGGATGAAGATCTCAGTGTGTAGGGATAGAGATCTCCTTGTGTAGGGATGAAGATATCAGCACGTAGGGATGGAGATCTCAGTGTGTAGGGATGAAGATATCAGCACGTAGGGATGGAATCATTAGTGTCTCACCAGCTTGTTGAAGATCTGTACAATGTGGCGGTTTTCCTCTCGGAGTTTGTTGGCGGCTCTCTTTCTGGTCCTGGAGGTGGTGCAGGACATCTTGCCCTGGATCAGAGGTCGCACATACTCCAGGAGGACGCGGCGGTGGAGCTCGGACACTGTGGCCTAGGGTGGGATTATAGGGGGACTTTATTCCTGTTCAGATTTCTCTGACACAAGACAGACAGATGAGAGTCTCCATACCTGGTAAGGCCCAAGGCTCAGCCTACGGAGGGTGACCACATATTCCGCCAGACCAGACACAATCCCATCACACACATCCGAGTTACTTAGCCAGCGGCGGCCCAGAAGCTTCCGGCAAAATGGCTGCCAGGTGGGGGGAAAAAAATTAAAAATCAGCGGGGATGGAGGACAGAGAGTGAGGGTCAGAGAATGGAGGACAGAGAGTGAGGGTCAGAGGATGGAGGATGGGGGTCAAAGGATGGGGGACAGAGGATGGGGGTCAGAGGATGGAGGATGGGGGACAGAGGATGGAGGATGGGGGTCAGAGGATGGAGGATGGAGGATGGGGGATGGGGACAGAGGATGGAGGATGGAGGTCAGAGGATGGAGGATGGAGACAGAAGATTGAGGATGGGGGTCAGAGGATGGGGGATGGGGGTCAGAGAATGGAGGATGGGGGTCAGAGGATGGAGGATGGGGGTCAGAGGATGGAGGATGGGGGTCAGATGATGGAGGATGGGGACAGATGATGGAGGATGGGGGTCAGATGATGGAGGATGGGGGTCAGATGATGGAGGATGGGGTCAGAGGATGGAGGATGGGGGTCAGAGAATGGAGGATGGGGGTCAGAGGATGGAGGATGGGGGTCAGAGGATGGGGGATGGGGTCAGAGGATGGAGGATGGGGGTCAGAGGATGGAGGATGGGGGTCAGATGATGGAGGATGGAGGATGGGGGATGGGGACAGAGGATGGAGGATGGGGGTCAGATGATGGAGGATGGAGGATGGGGGATGGGGACAGAGGATGGAGGATGGGGGTCAGAGGATGGAGGATGGGGGTCAGATGATGGAGGATGGAGGATGGGGGATGGGGACAGAGGATGGAGGATGGAGGTCAGAGGATGGAGGATGGGGGTCAGATGATGGAGGATGGGGGTCAGATGATGAAGGATGAGGACAGAGGATGGAGGATGGGGGTCAGAGGATGGAGGATGGGGGTCAGATGATGGGGGATGGGGGTCAGATGATGGAGGATGGGGGTCAGAGGATGGAGGATGGGGGACAGAGGATGGAGGATGGGGGACAGAGGATGGAGGATGGGGGTCAGAGGATGGAGGATGGGGGTCAGAGGATGGAGGATGGGGGTCAGATGATGGAGGATGGGGGTCAGAGGATGGAGGATGGGGATCAGAGGATGGAGGATGGGGGTCAGAGGATGGAGGATGGGGGTCAGAGGATGGAGGATGGGGGTCAGAGGATGGAGGATGGGGGTCAGATGATGGAGGATGGGGGTCAGAGGATGGAGGATGGGGATCAGAGGATGGAGGATGGGGATCAGAGGATGGGGGATGGGGGACAGAGGATGGGGGATGGAGGACAGAGGATGGAGGATGGGGATCAGATGATGGGGGATGGGGGTCAGAGGATGGAGGATGGGATCAGATGATGGGGGATGGGGGTCAGAGGATGGAGGATGGGGGACAGAGGATGGAGGATGGGGGTCAGAGGATGGAGGATGGGGGTCAGAGGATGGAGGATGGGGACAGAGGATGGAGGATGGGGATCAGAGGATGGAGGATGGGGGTCAGATGATGGAGGATGGGGGACAGAGGATGGAGGATGGGGACAGAGGATGGAGGATGGGGATCAGAGGATGGAGGATGGGGGTCAGAGGATGGAGGATGGGGACAGAGGATGGAGGATGGGGATCAGAGGATGGAGGATGGGGGTCAGATGATGGAGGATGGGGGTCAGAGGATGGAGGATGGGGGTCAGAGGATGGAGGATGGGGACAGAGGATGGAGGATGGGGATCAGAGGATGGAGGATGGGGGTCAGATGATGGAGGATGGGGGACAGAGGATGGAGGATGGGGACAGAGGATGGGGGATGGGGGACAGAGGATGGAGGATGGGGTCAGATGATGGAGGATGGGGGTCAGAGGATGGAGGATGGGGACAGAGGATGGAGGATGGGGATCAGAGGATGGAGGATGGGGACAGAGGATGGAGGATGGGGGTCAGAGGATGGAGGATGGGGGTCAGAGGATGGAGGATGGGGGATGGGGGTCAGATGATGGAGGATGGGGGACAGAGGATGGAGGATGGGGGTCAGAGGATGGAGGATGGGGACAGAGGATGGAGGATGGGGGTCAGATGATGGAGGATGGGGGTCAGAGGATGGAGGATGGGGGTCAGATGATGGAGGATGGGGGTCAGATGATGGAGGATGGGGGATGGGGGTCAGATGATGGAGGATGGGGGTCAGATGATGGAGGATGGGGGATGGGGGTCAGATGATGGAGGATGGGATCAGAGGATGGAGGATGGGGACAGATGATGGAGGATGGGATCAGAGGATGGAGGATGGGGGTCAGATGATGGAGGATGGGATCAGAGGATGGAGGATGGGGACAGAGGATGGAGGATGGGGGTCAGAGGATGGAGGATGGGGATCAGAGGATGGAGGATGGGGATCAGATGATGGAGGATGGGGGTCAGATGATGGAGGATGGGGGACAGAGGATGGGGGATGGGGGTCAGATGATGGAGGATGGGGGTCAGATGATGGAGGATGGGGGTCAGAGGATGGGGGATGGGGACAGAGGATGGAGGATGGGGGTCAGAGGATGGAGGATGGGGGTCAGAGGATGGGGGATGGGGACAGAGGATGGGGGATGGGGGTCAGAGGATGGAGGATGGGGTCAGAGGATGGAGGATGGGGACAGAGGATGGGGGATGGGGGTCAGATGATGGAGGATGGGGGTCAGATGATGGAGGATGGGGATCAGATGATGGAGGATGGGGGTCAGATGATGGAGGATGGGGACAGAGGATGGGGGATGGGGACAGAGGATGGGGGATGGGGGATGGGGACAGGGGATGGGGGATGGGGACAGAGGATGGAGGATGGGGGTCAGAGGATGGGGGATGGGGGTCAGAGGATGGGGGTCAGAGGATGGAGGATGGGGATCAGATGATGGAGGATGGGGGACAGAGGATGGGGGATGGGGGACAGAGGATGGGGGATGGGGACAGAGGATGGGGGATGGGGGTCAGAGGATGGAGGATGGGGTCAGAGGATGGAGGATGGGGATCAGATGATGGAGGATGGGGGTCAGATGATGGAGGATGGGGACAGAGGATGGGGGATGGGGACAGAGGATGGGGGATGGGGGTCAGATGATGGAGGATGGGGTCAGAGGATGGAGGATGGGGTCAGAGGATGGAGGATGGGGACAGAGGATGGAGGATGGGGGACAGAGGATGGGGGATGGGGTCAGAGGATGGGGGATGGGGATCAGAGGATGGAGGATGGGGTCAGAGGATGGAGGATGGGGTCAGAGGATGGAGGATGGGGACAGAGGATGGGGGATGGGGTCAGAGGATGGAGGATGGGGACAGAGGATGGGGGATGGGGTCAGAGGATGGGGGATGGGGTCAGAGGATGGAGGATGGGGGTCAGATGATGGAGGATGGGGTCAGAGGATGGAGGATGGGGTCAGAGGATGGAGGATGGGGACAGAGGATGGGGGATGGGGTCAGAGGATGGGGGATGGGGATCAGAGGATGGAGGATGGGGGACAGAGGATGGGGGATGGGGGACAGAGGATGGGGGATGGGGTCAGAGGATGGGGGATGGGGGACAGAGGATGGAGGATGGGGGTCAGATGATGGGGGATGGGGATCAGAGGATGGAGGATGGGGGTCAGAGGATGGAGGATGGGGGACAGAGGATGGAGGATGGGGACAGAGGATGGAGGATGGGGGTCAGATGATGGAGGATGGGGATCAGATGATGGAGGATGGGGTCAGAGGATGGGGGATGGGGTCAGAGGATGGAGGATGGGGGTCAGATGATGGAGGATGGGGACAGAGGATGGAGGATGGGGGTCAGATGATGGAGGATGGGGACAGAGGATGGGGGATGGGGGACAGAGGATGGAGGATGGGGGTCAGATGATGGGGGATGGAGGACAGAGGATGGAGGATGGGGGATGGGGACAGAGGATGGAGGATGGGGGACAGAGGATGGGGGATGGGGGACAGAGGATGGGGGATGGGGTCAGAGGATGGGGGATGGGGATCAGATGATGGAGGATGGGGGACAGAGGATGGGGGATGGGGGACAGAGGATGGAGGATGGGGATCAGATGATGGGGGATGGGGGACAGAGGATGGGGGATGGGGTCAGAGGATGGGGGATGGGGATCAGATGATGGAGGATGGGGGACAGAGGATGGGGGATGGGGGTCAGAGGATGGAGGATGAGGGTCAGATGATGGGGGATGGGGACAGAGGATGGAGGATGGGGGACAGAGGATGGAGGATGGGGTCAGAGGATGGGGGATGGGGACAGAGGATGGGGGATGGGGGTCAGAGGATGGAGGATGGGGGTCAGATGATGGAGGATGGGGGTCAGAGGATGGAGGATGGGGTCAGAGGATGGAGGATGGGGACAGAGGATGGAGGATGGGGGTCAGATGATGGAGGATGGAGGTCAGAGGATGGAGGATGGGGGTCAGAGGATGGAGGATGGGGTCAGAGGATGGAGGATGGGGATCAGATGATGGAGGATGGGGGACAGAGGATGGGGGATGGGGGTCAGATGATGGAGGATGGGGGACAGAGGATGGGGGATGGGGACAGAGGATGGGGGATGGGGACAGAGGATGGGGGATGGGGACAGAGGATGGGGGATGGGGACAGAGGATGGGGGATGGGGGTCAGAGGATGGAGGATGGGGATCAGATGATGGAGGATGGGGGTCAGATGATGGAGGATGGGGGACAGAGGATGGGGGATGGGGGACAGAGGATGGAGGATGGGGGTCAGAGGATGGGGGATGGGGACAGAGGATGGGGGATGGGGGTCAGAGGATGGGGGATGGGGATCAGATGATGGAGGATGGGGGTCAGATGATGGAGGATGGGGACAGAGGATGGGGGATGGGGACAGAGGATGGGGGATGGGGACAGAGGATGGGGGATGGGGGTCAGATGATGGAGGATGGGGGTCAGATGATGGAGGATGGGGGTCAGAGGATGGAGGATGGGGTCAGATGATGGAGGATGGGGGTCAGATGATGGAGGATGGGGGTCAGAGGATGGAGGATGGGGGTCAGATGATGGAGGATGGGGACAGAGGATGGGGGATGGGGACAGAGGATGGGGGTCAGAGGATGGGGGATGGGGGTCAGAGGATGGAGGATGGGGACAGAGGATGGGGGATGGGGACAGAGGATGGAGGATGGGGGTCAGAGGATGGAGGATGGGGGTCAGAGGATGGAGGATGGGGGACAGAGGATGGAGGATGGGGATCAGAGGATGGAGGATGGGGGTCAGAGGATGGGGGATGGGGACAGAGGATGGGGGATGGGGGACAGAGGATGGGGGATGGGGACAGAGGATGGGGGATGGGGACAGAGGATGGGGGATGGGGTCAGATGATGGGGGATGGGGATCAGATGATGGAGGATGGGGGACAGAGGATGGAGGATGGGGGATGGGGATCAGATGATGGAGGATGGGGACAGAGGATGGAGGATGGGGACAGAGGATGGAGGATGGGGACAGAGGATGGAGGATGGGGACAGAGGATGGAGGATGGGGGTCAGAGGATGGAGGATGAGGGTCAGATGATGGGGGATGGGGTCAGAGGATGGAGGATGGGGACAGAGGATGGAGGATGGGGGTCAGATGATGGGGGATGGGGTCAGATGATGGGGGATGGGGTCAGAGGATGGAGGATGGGGACAGAGGATGGGGGATGGGGTCAGAGGATGGAGGATGGGGACAGAGGATGGGGGATGGGGGACAGAGGATGGAGGATGGGGACAGAGGATGGGGGATGGGGGTCAGAGGATGGAGGATGGGGACAGAGGATGGAGGATGGGGGTCAGAGGATGAGGGTCAGATGATGGGGGATGGGGATCAGAGGATGGAGGATGGAGGATGAGGGTCAGATGATGGAGGATGGGGACAGAGGATGGGGGATGGGGTCAGAGGATGGAGGATGGGGATCAGAGGATGGGGGATGGGGGTCAGAGGATGGGGGATGGGGGACAGAGGATGGAGGATGGGGATCAGAGGATGGGGGATGGGGGACAGAGGATGGAGGATGGGGTCAGATGATGGAGGATGGGGATCAGAGGATGGAGGATGAGGGTCAGAGGATGGAGGATGGGGGTCAGATGATGGAGGATGGGGGTCAGAGGATGGAGGATGGGGGTCAGAGGATGGAGGATGGGGATCAGAGGATGGAGGATGAGGGACAGAGGATGGAGGATGGGGATCAGAGGATGGGGGATGGGGGACAGATGATGGGGGATGGGGGTCAGATGATGGGGGATGGGGGACAGAGGATGGAGGATGGGGGACAGAGGATGGGGGATGGGGGACAGATGATGGAGGATGGGGGTCAGAGGATGGGGGATGGGGGACAGATGATGGAGGATGGGGGTCAGAGGATGGGGGATGGGGGACAGAGGATGGAGGATGGGGGACAGAGGATGGGGGATGGGGGACAGATGATGGGGGATGGGGATCAGAGGATGGGGGATGGGGATGGAGGATGGGGGATGGGGGTCAGAGGATGAAGGATGGGGACAGATGATGGAGGATGGGGGTCAGAGGATGGAGGATGGGGGTCAGAGGATGGAGGATGGGGGTCAGAGGATGGGGGATGGGGGTCAGAGGATGGAGGATGGGGGTCAGATGATGGGGGATGGGGATCAGAGGATGGAGGATGAGGGTCAGATGATGGGGGATGGGGTCAGATGATGGAGGATGGGGGTCAGAGGATGGAGGATGGGGGTCAGATGATGGAGGATGGAGGATGGGGGTCAGAGGATGGAGGATGGGGGTCAGATGATGGGGGATGGGGTCAGATGATGGAGGATGGGGACAGATGATGGGGGATGGGGTCAGATGATGGGGGATGGGGATCAGAGGATGGGGGATGGGGGACAGAGGATGGGGGATGGGGACAGATGATGGAGGATGGAGGATGGGGGTCAGAGGATGGAGGATGGGGGTCAGATGATGGGGGATGGGGATCAGAGGATGGAGGATGGAGGATGGGGGTCAGATGATGGAGGATGGGGGACAGAGGATGGGGGATGGGGACAGATGATGGAGGATGGGGACAGAGGATGGGGGATGGGGGACAGAGGATGGGGGATGGGGACAGAGGATGGGGGATGGGGACAGAGGATGGAGGATGAGGGTCAGAGGATGGGGGATGGGGACAGAGGATGGGGGATGGGGGACAGAGGATGGGGGATGGGGGACAGAGGATGGGGGATGGGGACAGATGATGGAGGATGGGGACAGAGGATGGGGGATGGGGACAGAGGATGGGGGATGGGGGTCAGATGATGGGGGATGGGGATCAGATGATGGAGGATGGGGGTCAGAGGATGGAGGATGGGGGTCAGATGATGGAGGATGGAGGATGGGGGTCAGAGGATGGAGGATGGGGGTCAGATGATGGGGGATGGGGATCAGAGGATGGGGGATGGGGGACAGAGGATGGGGGATGGGGACAGATGATGGAGGATGGGGGTCAGAGGATGGGGGATGGGGGTCAGATGATGGGGGATGGGGGACAGAGGATGGGGGATGGGGGTCAGATGATGGGGGATGGGGGACAGAGGATGGGGGATGGGGGATGGGGGACAGAGGATGGGGGATGGGGGACAGAGGATGGGGGATGGGGACAGAGGATGGGGGATGGGGGTCAGAGGATGGGGGATGGGGGTCAGAGGATGGGGGATGGGGACAGAGGATGGGGGATGGGGGACAGAGGATGGGGGATGGGGACAGAGGATGGGGGATGGGGGTCAGAGGATGGGGGATGGAGGATGGGGGTCAGAGGATGGGGGATGGGGTCAGAGGATGGAGGATGGGGGTCAGATGATGGGGGATGGGGGACAGAGGATGGGGGATGGGGACAGAGGATGGGGGATGGGGGACAGAGGATGGAGGATGGAGGACAGAGGATGGGGGATGGAGGTCAGAGGATGGGGGATGGGGGACAGAGGATGGGGGATGGGGACAGAGGATGGGGGATGGGGACAGAGGATGGAGGATGGGGGTCAGAGGATGGAGGATGGGGACAGAGGATGGGGGATGGGGTCAGAGGATGGAGGATGGGGGTCAGAGGATGGAGGATGGGGACAGAGGATGGGGGATGGGGTCAGAGGATGGGGGATGGGGGACAGAGGATGGAGGATGGGGATCAGAGGATGGAGGATGGGGGACAGAGGATGGAGGATGGGGGACAGATGATGGGGGATGGGGACAGAGGATGGGGGATGGGGTCAGAGGATGGGGGATGGGGGAAAGAGGATGGAGGATGAGGGTCGGAGGATGGGGGTCAGATGATGGAGGATGGGGGTCAGATGATGGAGGATGGGGGGATGGAGGATGGGGGACAGAGGATGGGGGATGGGGGTCAGAGGATGGGGGATGGGGGGACAGATGATGGGGGATGGGGGACAGAGGATGGGGGACAGAGGATGGGGGATGGGGGTCAGAGGATGGGGGATGGGGGGACAGAGGATGGGGGATGGGGACAGGGGATGGGGGATGGGGACAGGGGATGGGGGTTGGGGTCAGAGGATGGGGGATGGGGACAGAGGATGGGGGATGGGGGACAGAGGATGGAGGATGGGGGTCAGATGATGGGGGATGGGGGTCAGATGATGGGGGATGGGGATCAGAGGATGGGGGATGGGGGATGGGGGACAGAGGATGGGGGACAGAGGATGGGGGATGGAGGACAGAGGATGGAGGATGGGGGACAGATGATGGGGGATGGGGGACAGATGATGGGGGACAGAGGATGGGGGACAGAGGATGGGGGACAGAGGATGGGGGATGGGGATCAGAGGATGGAGGATGGGGGACAGATGATGGGGGATGGGGGACAGATGATGGGGGATGGAGGACAGAGGATGGAGGATGGGGGACAGATGATGGGGGATGGAGGACAGAGGATGGAGGATGGGGGTCAGATGATGGGGGATGGGGGTCAGAGGATGGGGGATGGGGGTCAGATGATGGGGGATGGGGATCAGAGGATGGGGGATGGGGGACAGAGGATGGGGGACAGAGGATGGGGGATGGAGGACAGAGGATGGGGGATGGGGATCAGAGGATGGAGGATGGGGGTCAGAGGATGGAGGATGGGGATCAGAGGATGGAGGATGGGGGTCAGATGATGGAGGATGGGGATCAGAGGATGGAGGATGGGGGTCAGATGATGGAGGATGGGGGTCAGAGGATGGAGGATGGGGGTCAGATGATGGAGGATGGGGGTCAGATGATGGAGGATGGAGGATGGAGGATGGGGGATGGGGTCAGATGATGGAGGATGGGGGTCAGATGATGGAGGATGGAGGATGGAGGATGGGGGATGGGGTCAGAGGATGGAGGATGAGGGTCAGAGGATGGAGGATGGGGGACAGAGGATGGAGGATGGGGGACAGAGGATGGAGGATGAGGGTCAGAGGATGGAGGATGGGGGTCAGAGGATGGAGGATGAGGGTCAGAGGATGGAGGATGAGGGTCAGAGGATGGAGGATGGGGGACAGAGGATGGAGGATGGGGGTCAGAGGATGGAGGATGGGGACAGATGATGGAGGATGGGGGTCAGAGGATGGAGGATGGGGGTCAGATGATGGAGGATGGGGACAGAGGATGGAGGATGAGGGTCAGAGGATGGAGGATGGGGGTCAGAGGATGGAGGATGGGGGTCAGAGGATGGAGGATGAGGGTCAGAGGATGGAGGATGGGGGACAGAGGATGGAGGATGGGGGTCAGAGGATGGAGGATGGGGACAGATGATGGAGGATGGGGGTCAGAGGATGGAGGATGGGGATCAGAGGATGGAGGATGGGGGTCAGAGGATGGAGGATGAGGGTCAGAGGATGGAGGATGAGGGTCAGAGGATGGAGGATGGGGGACAGAGGATGGAGGATGGGGGACAGAGGATGGAGGATGGGGGACAGATGATGGGGGATGGGGGACAGAGGATGGAGGATGGAGGATGGGGTCAGAGGATGGGGGATGGGGATCAGAGGATGGAGGATGGGGGTCAGATGATGGAGGATGGGGGACAGATGATGGGGGATGGGGGACAGAGGATGGAGGATGGAGGATGGGGGTCAGAGGATGGAGGATGGGGGACAGAGGATGGAGGATGGGGGTCAGAGGATGGGGGATGGGGATCAGAGGATGGAGGATGGGGGACAGAGGATGGGGGATGGGGGTCAGAGGATGGAGGATGGAGGATGAGGGTCAGAGGATGGGGGATGGGGGTCAGAGGATGGAGGATGGGGGACAGAGGATGGGGGATGGGGGTCAGAGGATGGAGGATGGAGGATGAGGGTCAGAGGATGGGGGATGGGGGTCAGAGGATGGAGGATGGGGGACAGATGATGGGGGATGGGGGACAGAGGATGGGGGATGGGGGTCAGAGGATGGAGGATGGGGGACAGAGGATGGAGGATGGGGATCAGAGGATGGAGGATGGGGGACAGAGGATGGAGGATGGGGGTCAGAGGATGGAGGATGGGATCAGATGATGGAGGATGGGGGTCAGATGATGGAGGATGGGGATCAGATGATGGAGGATGGGGGTCAGAGGATGGAGGATGGGGGACAGAGGATGGAGGATGGGGGTCAGAGGATGGAGGATGGGGATCAGAGGATGGAGGATGGAGGATGGGGGTCAGAGGATGGGGGATGGGATCAGATGATGGAGGATGGGGGTCAGATGATGGAGGATGGGGGTCAGAGGATGGAGGATGGGGGACAGAGGATGGAGGATGGGGGTCAGAGGATGGAGGATGGGGATCAGAGGATGGAGGATGGAGGATGGGGGTCAGAGGATGGGGGATGGGATCAGATGATGGAGGATGGGGGTCAGATGATGGAGGATGGGGATCAGAGGATGGAGGATGGGGATCAGAGGATGGAGGATGGGGATCAGAGGATGGAGGATGAGGGTCAGAGGATGGGGGATGGGGGTCAGATGATGGAGGATGGGGACAGAGGATGGAGGATGGGGGTCAGATGATGGGGGATGGGGACAGATGATGGAGGATGGGGGACAGAGGATGGAGGATGGGGATCAGAGGATGGAGGATGGGGGTCAGATGATGGAGGATGGGGATCAGAGGATGGAGGATGAGGGACAGAGGATGGAGGATGGGGGACAGAGGATGGGGGATGGGGGACAGATGATGGAGGATGGGGATAGAGGATGGAGGATGAGGGTCAGAGGATGGGGGATGGGATCAGATGATGGAGGATGGGATCAGAGGATGGAGGATGGGGGTCAGAGGATGGAGGATGGGGGTCAGAGGATGGAGGATGAGGGTCAGAGGATGGAGGATGGGGGACAGAGGATGGAGGATGGGGATCAGAGGATGGAGGATGGGGGTCAGAGGATGGAGGATGGGATCAGATGATGGAGGATGGGGGATGGGGTCAGATGATGGAGGATGGGGATCAGAGGATGGAGGATGGGGTCAGATGATGGAGGATGGGGACAGAGGATGGAGGATGGGGGTCAGATGATGGAGGATGGGGGTCAGATGATGGAGGATGGGGGACAGATGATGGAGGATGGGGTCAGAGGATGGAGGATGAGGGTCAGAGGATGGAGGATGGGGGTCAGAGGATGGAGGATGAGGGTCAGAGGATGGAGGATGGGGATCAGAGGATGGAGGATGGGGGTCAGAGGATGGAGGATGGGGGTCAGAGGATGGAGGATGAGGGTCAGAGGATGGAGGATGGGGATCAGAGGATGGAGGATGGGGTCAGATGATGGAGGATGGGGGATGGGGTCAGATGATGGAGGATGGGGATCAGAGGATGGAGGATGGGGTCAGATGATGGAGGATGGGGACAGAGGATGGAGGATGGGGGTCAGATGATGGAGGATGGGGGTCAGATGATGGAGGATGGGGGACAGAGGATGGGGGATGGGGTCAGAGGATGGGGGATGGGGATCAGAGGATGGAGGATGGGGGATGGGGGACAGAGGATGGGGGATGGGGACAGAGGATGGGGGATGGGGACAGAGGATGGGGGATGGGGTCAGATGATGGGGGATGGGGATCAGATGATGGAGGATGGGGGACAGAGGATGGAGGATGGGGACAGAGGATGGGGGATGGGGTCAGAGGATGGAGGATGGGGACAGAGGATGGGGGATGGGGGACAGAGGATGGAGGATGGGGGTCAGATGATGGGGGATGGGGACAGAGGATGGGGGATGGGGGACAGAGGATGGAGGATGGGGGATGGGGTCAGAGGATGGAGGATGGGGATCAGAGGATGGGGGATGGGGATCAGAGGATGGAGGATGGGGGTCAGAGGATGGAGGATGGGGGACAGAGGATGGGGGATCAGAGGATGGGGGATGGGGGACAGAGGATGGAGGATGGGGACAGAGGATGGGGGATGGGGTCAGAGGATGGAGGATGGGGATCAGATGATGGAGGATGGGGACAGAGGATGGGGGATGGGGTCAGAGGATGGAGGATGGGGACAGAGGATGGGGGATGGGGGACAGAGGATGGAGGATGGGGGTCAGATGATGGGGGATGGGGACAGAGGATGGGGGATGGGGGACAGAGGATGGAGGATGGGGGATGGGGTCAGAGGATGGAGGATGGGGATCAGAGGATGGGGGATGGGGATCAGAGGATGGAGGATGGGGGTCAGATGATGGGGGATGGGGATCAGAGGATGGGGGATGGGGTCAGAGGATGGAGGATGGGGGATGGGGGACAGAGGATGGGGGATCAGAGGATGGGGGATGGGGGACAGAGGATGGAGGATGGGGGACAGAGGATGGGGGATGGGGGACAGATGATGGGGGATGGGGATCAGAGGATGGGGGATGGGGTCAGAGGATGGAGGATGGGGGATGGGGATCAGAGGATGGGGGATGGGGACAGAGGATGGGGGATGGGGGTCAGATGATGGGGGATGGGGATCAGAGGATGGGGGATGGGGTCAGAGGATGGAGGATGGGGGATGGGGATCAGAGGATAGGGGATGGGGTCAGATGATGGGGGATGGGGGATGGGGACAGAGGATGGAGGATGGGGGACAGATGATGGGGGATGGGGATCAGATGATGGAGGATGGGGTCAGAGGATGGGGGATCAGAGGATGGGGGATGGGGATCAGAGGATGGGGGATGGGGGACAGAGGATGGAGGATGGGGTCAGAGGATGGGGGATGGGGATCAGAGGATGGGGGACAGAGGATGGAGGATGGGGTCAGAGGATGGGGGATGGGGATCAGAGGATGGGGGACAGAGGATGGAGGATGGGGATCAGATGATGGAGGATGGGGTCAGAGGATGGAGGATGGGGTCAGAGGATGGGGGATGGGGATCAGAGGATGGGGGATGGGGGACAGAGGATGGAGGATGGGGATCAGATGATGGAGGATGGGGGACAGAGGATGGAGGATGGGGTCAGAGGATGGGGGATGGGGATCAGAGGATGGGGGATGGGGGACAGAGGATGGAGGATGGGGTCAGAGGATGGAGGATGGGGGATGGGGATCAGATGATGGGGGATCAGAGGATGGGGGATGGGGGACAGAGGATGGGGGATGGGGTCAGAGGATGGAGGATGGGGGATGGGGATCAGATGATGGGGGATCAGAGGATGGGGGATGGGGGACAGAGGATGGGGATCAGATGATGGGGGATGGGGATCAGAGGATGGAGGATGGGGTCAGAGGATGGGGGATGGGGATCAGAGGATGGGGGATGGGGGACAGAGGATGGGGATCAGATGATGGGGGATGGGGATCAGAGGATGGAGGATGGGGTCAGAGGATGGGGGATGGGGATCAGAGGATGGGGGATGGGGGACAGAGGATGGAGGATGGGGGTCAGAGGATGGAGGATGGGGGACAGAGGATGGAGGATGGGGGACAGATGATGGGGGATGGGGATCAGATGATGGAGGATGGGGGTCAGAGGATGGGGGATCAGAGGATGGGGGATGGGGGACAGAGGATGGGGGATCAGAGGATGGAGGATGGGGGTCAGAGGATGGAGGATGGGGGTCAGATGATGGGGGATGGGGACAGAGGATGGGGGATGGGGGACAGAGGATGGGGGACAGAGGATGGGGCACAGAGGATGGGGGACAGAGGATGGGGGATGGAGGATGGGGGATGGGGGATGGGGTCAGAGGATGGAGGATGGAGGATGGGGGACAGAGGATGGGGGATGGGGGTCAGATGATGGGGGATGGGGATCAGAGGATGGGGGACAGAGGATGGGGGACAGAGGATGGGGGATGGAGGATGGGGGATGGGGTCAGAGGATGGAGGATGGAGGATGGGGGACAGATGATGGGGGATGGGGACAGAGGATGGGGGACAGAGGATGGAGGATGGGGACAGAGGATGGAGGATGGGGGACAGAGGATGGGGGATGGGGGTCAGATGATGGGGGATGGGGACAGAGGATGGGGGACAGAGGATGGAGGATGGGGACAGAGGATGGAGGATGGGGGACAGAGGATGGGGGATGGGGGTCAGATGATGGGGGATGGGGGTCAGATGATGGGGGATGGGGGTCAGATGATGGGGGATGGGGACAGAGGATGGGGGATGGGGGGATGGAGGATGGGGGATGGGGGTCAGAGGATGGAGGATGGGGTCAGATGATGGAGGATGGGGTCAGAGGATGGAGGATGGGGGTCAGAGGATGGAGGATGGGGGTCAGAGGATGGAGGATGGGGTCAGATGATGGGGGATGGGGGTCAGAGGATGGAGGATGGGGTCAGATGATGGAGGATGGGGTCAGAGGATGGAGGATGGGGGTCAGAGGATGGAGGATGGGGTCAGATGATGGGGGATGGGGGTCAGAGGATGGAGGATGGGGGTCAGAGGATGGAGGATGGGGGTCAGAGGATGGGGGATGGGGGTCAGAGGATGGGGGATGGGGACAGAGGATGGAGGATGGGGGTCAGAGGATGGGGGACAGAGGATGGAGGATGGAGGATGGGGGTCAGATGATGGAGGATGGAGGATGGGGGTCAGATGATGGAGGATGGAGGATGGGGGTCAGAGGATGGAGGATGGGGGTCAGAGGATGGGGGATGGGGTCAGATGATGGAGGATGGAGGATGGGGGTCAGATGATGGAGGATGGAGGATGGGGGTCAGATGATGGAGGATGGAGGATGGGGGTCAGAGGATGGAGGATGGGGGTCAGATGATGGGGGATGGGGATCAGAGGATGGGGGATGGGGGACAGAGGATGGGGGATGGGGTCAGAGGATGGAGGATGGGGGATGGGGTCAGAGGATGGGGGATGGGGACAGAGGATGGGGGATGGGGACAGAGGATGGAGGATGGGGATCAGAGGATGGAGGATGGGGGACAGATGATGGGGGATGGGGGACAGAGGATGGGGGATGGGGGATGGGGGATGGGGTCAGAGGATGGGGGATGGGGACAGAGGATGGAGGATGGGGACAGAGGATGGAGGATGGGGGACAGAGGATGGAGGATGGGGGACAGAGGATGGGGGATGGGGACAGAGGATGGGGGATGGGGGATGGGGTCAGAGGATGGGGGATGGGGGTCAGAGGATGGGGGATGGGGACAGAGGAAGGGGGATGGGGGACAGAGGATGGAGGATGGGGGACAGAGGATGGAGGATGGGGGACAGATGATGGGGGATGGGGGACAGAGGATGGGGGATGGGGACAGAGGATGGGGGATGGGGGATGGGGTCAGAGGATGGGGGATGGGGTCAGAGGATGGAGGATGGGGGGATGGAGGATGGGGGATGGGGACAGATGATGGGGGATGGGGGACAGAGGATGGAGGATGAGGGTCAGAGGATGGGGGATGGGGACAGAGGATGGGGGATGGGGGACAGAGGATGGAGGATGGGGATCAGAGGATGGAGGATGGGGGACAGATGATGGGGGATGGGGGACAGAGGATGGGGGATGGGGACAGAGGATGGGGGATGGGGGATGGGGTCAGAGGATGGGGGATGGGGGATGGGGTCAGAGGATGGGGGATGGGGACAGAGGAAGGGGGATGGGGGACAGAGGATGGAGGATGGGGGACAGAGGATGGAGGATGGGGGACAGATGATGGGGGATGGGGGACAGAGGATGGGGGATGGGGACAGAGGATGGGGGATGGGGGATGGGGTCAGAGGATGGGGGATGGGGGATGGGGTCAGAGGATGGGGGATGGGGACAGAGGAAGGGGGATGGGGGACAGAGGATGGAGGATGGGGGACAGATGATGGGGGATGGGGGACAGAGGATGGGGGATGGGGGACAGAGGATGGAGGATGGGGATCAGATGATGGAGGATGGGGGTCAGAGGATGGGGGATGGGGACAGAGGATGGAGGATGGGGACAGAGGATGGAGGATGGGGGACAGAGGATGGAGGATGGGGGACAGATGATGGGGGATGGGGGACAGAGGATGGGGGATGGGGGACAGAGGATGGAGGATGGGGGACAGAGGATGGAGGATGGGGGACAGATGATGGGGGATGGGGGACAGAGGATGGGGGATGGGGACAGAGGATGGGGGATGGGGGATGGGGTCAGAGGATGGGGGATGGGGTCAGAGGATGGAGGATGGGGGGATGGAGGATGGGGGATGGGGACAGATGATGGGGGATGGGGGACAGAGGATGGAGGATGAGGGTCAGAGGATGGGGGATGGGGACAGAGGATGGGGGATGGGGGACAGAGGATGGAGGATGGGGATCAGAGGATGGGGGATGGGGACAGAGGATGGAGGATGGGGGACAGAGGATGGAGGATGGGGGACAGAGGATGGGGGTCAGAGGATGGAGGATGGGGGATGGGGGACAGATGATGGAGGATGGGGGACAGAGGATGGGGGATGGGGGACAGAGGATGGGGGATGGGGACAGATGATGGAGGATGGGGGGCAGAGGATGGAGGATGGGGTCAGAGGATGGGGGATGGGGGATGGGGACAGAGGATGGGGGGATGGGGACAGAGGATGGAGGATGGGGACAGAGGATGGAGGATGGGGTCAGATGATGGGGGATGGGGACAGATGATGGAGGATGGGGGTCAGAGGATGGAGGATGGGGGGCAGAGGATGGGGGATGGGGGTCAGAGGATGGGGGATGGGGGACAGAGGATGGGGGATGGGGGTCAGAGGATGGAGGATGGGGGTCAGAGGATGGAGGATGGGGGTCAGATGATGGGGGATGGGGATCAGATGATGGGGGATGGGGGACAGAGGATGGGGGATGGGGGTCAGAGGATGGAGGATGGGGGTCAGAGGATGGAGGATGGGGGTCAGATGATGGGGGATGGGGGACAGAGGATGGAGGATGGGGGACAGAGGATGGGGGATGGGGGACAGAGGATGGGGGATGGGGACAGAGGATGGGGGATGGGGACAGAGGATGGGGGATGGGGTCAGATGATGGGGGATGGGGATCAGATGATGGAGGATGGGGGACAGAGGATGGAGGATGGGGACAGAGGATGGGGGATGGGGACAGAGGATGGAGGATGGGGGACAGAGGATGGGGGATGGGGACAGAGGATGGAGGATGGGGACAGAGGATGGAGGATGGGGTCAGATGATGGGGGATGGGGACAGAGGATGGGGGATGGGGGTCAGAGGATGGAGGATGGGGACAGAGGATGGAGGATGGGGTCAGAGGATGGGGGATGGGGACAGAGGATGGGGGATGGGGGTCAGAGGATGGAGGATGGGGGTCAGAGGATGGAGGATGGGGGTCAGATGATGGGGGATGGGGGACAGAGGATGGAGGATGGGGGACAGAGGATGGGGGATGGGGGATGGGGACAGAGGATGGGGGACAGAGGATGGGGGATGGAGTCAGAGGATGGGGGACAGAGGATGGAGGATGGGGGACAGAGGATGGGGGATGGGGGGACAGAGGATGGGGGATGGGGGTCAGATGATGGGGGATGGGGGACAGAGGATGGAGGATGGGGGACAGAGGATGGGGGATGGGGGACAGAGGATGGGGGATGGAGTCAGAGGATGGAGGATGGGGGACAGAGGATGGAGGATGGGGGACAGAGGATGGGGGATGGGGGACAGAGGATGGGGGATGGGGGTCAGATGATGGGGGATGGGGATCAGATGATGGGGGATGGGGACAGAGGATGGGGGATGGAGGATGGGGGTCAGAGGATGAAGGATGGGGACAGAGGATGGGGGATGGGGTCAGAGGATGGGGGATGGGGATCAGAGGATGGAGGATGGGGGACAGAGGATGGGGGATGGGGGACAGAGGATGGGGGATGGGGACAGAGGATGGGGGATGGGGACAGAGGATGGGGGATGGGGTCAGATGATGGGGGATGGGGATCAGATGATGGAGGATGGGGGACAGAGGATGGAGGATGGGGACAGAGGATGGGGGATGGGGTCAGAGGATGGAGGATGGGGACAGAGGATGGGGGATGGGGGACAGAGGATGGAGGATGGGGATCAGAGGATGGGGGGATGGGGACAGAGGATGGGGGATGGGGACAGATGATGGGGGATGGGGGACAGAGGATGGGGGATGGGGGATGGGGATCAGATGATGGGGGATGGGGACAGAGGATGGGGGATGGGGACAGAGGATGGGGGATGGGGGACAGAGGATGGAGGATGGGGATCAGAGGATGGGGGGATGGGGACAGAGGATGGGGGATGGGGACAGATGATGGGGGATGGGGGACAGAGGATGGGGGATGGGGGATGGGGTCAGATGATGGGGGATGGGGACAGAGGATGGGGGATGGGGGACAGAGGATGGAGGATGGGGATCAGAGGATGGGGGGATGGGGACAGAGGATGGGGGATGGGGACAGATGATGGGGGATGGGGGACAGAGGATGGGGGATGGGGGATGGGGATCAGATGATGGGGGATGGGGACAGAGGATGGGGGATGGGGGACAGAGGATGGGGGATGGGGGATGGGGATCAGATGATGGGGGATGGGGGACAGAGGATGGAGGATGGGGATCAGAGGATGGGGGGATGGGGACAGAGGATGGGGGATGGGGGACAGAGGATGGGGGATGGGGGACAGAGGATGGAGGATGGGGATCAGAGGATGGGGGGATGGGGACAGAGGATGGGGGATGGGGACAGAGGATGGAGGATGGGGACAGAGGATGGGGGATGGGGACAGAGGATGGGGGATGGGGGACAGAGGATGGAGGATGGGGGATGGGGACAGAGGATGGGGGATGGGGACAGAGGATGGGGGATGGGGGACAGAGGATGGAGGATGGGGGGATGGAGGATGGGGGATGGGGACAGGGGATGGGGGATGGGGACAGATGATGGGGGATGGGGGACAGAGGATGGGGACAGAGGATGGGGGATGGGGGACAGAGGATGGGGACAGAGGATGGGGGATGGGGACAGAGGATGGAGGATGAGGGTCAGAGGATGGGGGATGGGGACAGAGGAGGGGGGATGGGGACAGAGGATGGAGGATGGGGGAGGATGGGGGATGGGGTCAGAGGATGGAGGATGGGGGAGGATGGGGGATGGGGACAGAGGATGGGGGATGGGGACAGAGGATGGGGGATGGGGGACAGAGGATGGGGGATGGGGACAGAGGATGGGGGATGGGGGACAGAGGATGGGGGATGGGGACAGAGGATGGGGGATGGGGGTCAGATGATGGGGGATGGGGGACAGAGGATGGGGGATGGGGACAGAGGATGGGGGATGGGGGATGGGGACAGAGGATGGGGGATGGGGGACAGAGGATGGGGGATGGGGACAGAGGATGGGGGATGGGGACAGAGGAGGGGGGATGGGGACAGAGGATGGGGGAGGATGGGGGATGGGGACAGAGGATGGGGGATGGGGACAGAGGATGGGGGATGGGGGACAGAGGATGGGGGATGAGGGATGGGGGACAGAGGATGGGGGATGGGGTCAGAGGATGGGGGATGGGGGACAGAGGATGGAGGATGGGGGAGGATGGGGGATGGGGGTCAGAGGATGGGGGATGGGGGACAGAGGATGGAGGATGGGGGATGGGGTCAGAGGATGGAGGATGGGGACAGAGGATGGAGGATGGGGACAGAGGATGGGGGATGGGGGATGGGGTCAGAGGATGGGGGATGGGGGATGGGGACAGAGGATGGGGGATGGGGACAGAGGATGGAGGATGGGGGTCAGAGGATGGAGGATGGGGGTCAGAGGATGGAGGATGGGGGTCAGAGGATGGAGGATGGGGGTCAGAGGATGGAGGATGGGGGTCAGAGGATGGAGGATGGGGGACAGATGATGGGGGATGGGGGACAGATGATGGGGGATGGGGGACAGAGGATGGGGGATGGGGTCAGAGGATGGGGGATGGGGACAGAGGATGGGGGATGGGGACAGATGATGGAGGATGGGGGTCAGAGGATGGAGGATGGGGGTCAGAGGATGGAGGATGGGGGTCAGAGGATGGAGGATGGGGGTCAGAGGATGGAGGATGGGGGTCAGAGGATGGAGGATGGGGGACAGATGATGGGGGATGGGGGACAGATGATGGGGGATGGGGGACAGAGGATGGGGGATGGGGGATGGGGTCAGAGGATGGGGGATGGGGACAGAGGATGGGGGATGGGGACAGAGGATGGAGGATGGGGGACAGATGATGGGGGATGGGGGACAGATGATGGGGGATGGGGGACAGAGGATGGGGGATGGGGGATGGGGTCAGAGGATGGGGGATGGGGACAGAGGATGGGGGATGGGGACAGAGGATGGAGGATGGGGGACAGATGATGGGGGATGGGGGACAGATGATGGGGGATGGGGGACAGAGGATGGGGGATGGGGGATGGGGTCAGAGGATGGGGGATGGGGACAGAGGAAGGGGGATGGGGTCAGATGATGGAGGATGGGGGTCAGAGGATGGGGGATGGGGGTCAGAGGATGGGGGATGGGGACAGAGGATGGAGGATGGGGATCAGAGGATGGAGGATGGGGGTCAGAGGATGGGGGATGGGGACAGAGGATGGAGGATGGGGATCAGAGGATGGAGGATGGGGGACAGAGGATGGGGGATGGGGACAGAGGAAGGGGGATGGGGACAGAGGATGGAGGATGGAGGATGGGGGTCAGAGGATGGGGGATGGGGATCAGAGGATGGAGGATGGGGGTCAGATGATGGAGGATGGGGACAGAGGATGGAGGATGGGGACAGAGGATGGGGGATGGGGACAGAGGATGGAGGATGGGGGTCAGATGATGGAGGATGGGGGACAGATGATGGGGGATGGGGGACAGAGGATGGGGGATGGGGGATGGGGTCAGAGGATGGGGGATGGGGACAGAGGAAGGGGGATGGAGGACAGAGGATGGAGGATGAGGATCAGAGGATGGAGGATGGGGACAGAGGATGGAGGATGGGGTCAGATGATGGGGGATGGGGGACAGAGGATGGGGGATGGAGGACAGATGATGGGGGATGGGGACAGAGGATGGAGGATGGGGGACAGATGATGGGGGATGGGGGACAGATGATGGGGGATGGGGACAGAGGATGGAGGATGGGGGACAGATGATGGGGGATGGGGGACAGATGATGGGGGATGGGGACAGAGGATGGGGGATGGAGGACAGATGATGGGGGATGGGGACAGAGGATGGAGGATGGGGGACAGATGATGGGGGATGGGGGACAGATGATGGGGGATGGGGGACAGAGGATGGGGGATGGGGGATGGGGTCAGAGGATGGGGGATGGGGACAGAGGAAGGGGGATGGGGACAGAGGATGGAGGATGGAGGATGGGGGACAGAGGATGGAGGATGGGGACAGAGGATGGAGGATGGGGGACAGAGGATGGAGGATGGGGATCAGAGGATGGAGGATGGGGGACAGAGGATGGAGGATGGGGACAGAGGATGGAGGATGGGGGACAGAGGATGGAGGATGGGGATCAGAGGATGGAGGATGGGGTCAGATGATGGGGGATGGGGACAGAGGATGGAGGATGGGGATCAGAGGATGGAGGATGGGGGACAGAGGATGGAGGATGGGGATCAGAGGATGGAGGATGGGGACAGAGGATGGGGGATGGGGATCAGATGATGGAGGATGGGGGTCAGATGATGGGGGATGGGGGACAGATGATGGGGGATGGGGGACAGAGGATGGGGGATGGGGGACAGAGGAAGGGGGATGGGGATCAGAGGATGGAGGATGGGGACAGAGGATGGGGGATGGGGACAGAGGATGGAGGATGGGGGACAGATGATGGGGGATGGGGGACAGATGATGGGGGATGGGGGACAGAGGATGGGGGATGGGGGACAGAGGAAGGGGGATGGGGACAGAGGATGGAGGATGGGGGTCAGAGGATGGAGGATGGGGGACAGAGGATGGAGGATGGGGATCAGAGGATGGAGGATGGGGATCAGAGGATGGGGGATGGGGACAGAGGATGGGGGATGGGGACAGAGGATGGAGGATGGGGGACAGATGATGGGGGATGGGGGACAGAGGATGGAGGATGGGGGACAGATGATGGGGGATGGGGGACAGAGGATGGGGGATGGGGGATGGGGTCAGAGGATGGGGGATGGGGACAGAGGAAGGGGGATGGGGACAGAGGATGGAGGATGGGGGACAGATGATGGGGGATGGGGGACAGAGGATGGAGGATGGGGACAGAGGATGGGGGATGGGGGACAGAGGATGGAGGATGGGGGTCGGAGGATGGGGGTCAGAGGATGGAGGATGGGGGATGGGGACAGATGATGGGGGATGGGGGACAGAGGATGGGGGATGGGGGACAGAGGATGGAGGATGGGGGACAGAGGATGGGGGGATGGGGACAGAGGATGGGGGATGGGGGACAGAGGATGAAGGATGGGGATCAGAGGATGGGGGATGGGATCAGATGATGGGGGATGGGGACAGAGGATGGGGGATGGGGGACAGAGGATGGAGGATGGGGATCAGAGGATGGGGGGATGGGGACAGAGGATGGGGGATGGGGGACAGAGGATGAAGGATGGGGACAGAGGATGGGGGATGGGGACAGAGGATGGAGGATGGGGACAGAGGATGGGGGATGGGGACAGAGGATGGGGGATGGGGGACAGAGGATGGAGGATGGGGGATGGGGACAGAGGATGGGGGATGGGGACAGAGGATGGGGGATGGGGGACAGAGGATGGAGGATGGGGACAGAGGATGGGGGATGGGGGACAGAGGATGGAGGATGGGGGTCAGATGATGGGGGATGGGGACAGAGGATGGAGGATGGGGGGATGGAGGATGGGGGATGGGGACAGGGGATGGGGGATGGGGACAGATGATGGGGGATGGGGGACAGAGGATGGGGACAGAGGATGGGGGATGGGGACAGAGGATGGAGGATGAGGGTCAGAGGATGGGGGATGGGGACAGAGGAGGGGGGATGGGGACAGAGGATGGGGGAGGATGGGGGATGGGGACAGAGGATGGGGGATGGGGACAGAGGATGGGGGATGGGGACAGAGGATGGGGATGGGGACAGAGGATGGGGGATGGGGGACAGAGGATGGGGACAGAGGATGGGGGATGGGGGACAGAGGATGGGGGATGGGGACAGAGGATGGGGGATGGGGACAGAGGATGGGGGATGGGGGACAGAGGATGGGGGATGGGGACAGAGGATGGGGGATGGGGACAGAGGATGGGGGAGGATGGGGGACAGATGATGGGGGATGGGGACAGGGGATGGGGGATGGGGACAGAGGATGGGGGATGGGGGTCAGATGATGGGGGATGGGGGACAGAGGATGGGGGATGGGGGACAGAGGATGGGGGATGGGGACAGAGGATGGGGGATGGGGACAGAGGAGGGGGGATGAGGGATGGGGGACAGAGGATGGGGGATGGGGTCAGAGGATGGGGGATGGGGGACAGAGGATGGAGGATGGGGGAGGATGGGGGATGGGGGTCAGAGGATGGGGGATGGGGGACAGATGATGGGGGATGGGGGACAGAGGATGGAGGATGGGGGTCAGATGATGGGGGATGGGGGACAGATGATGGAGGATGGGGGACAGAGGATGGGGGATGGGGACAGAGGATGGAGGATGGGGTCAGATGATGGGGGATGGGGGACAGATGATGGGGGATGGGGACAGAGGATGGAGGATGGGGATCAGATGATGGAAGATGGGGGACAGAGGATGGAGGATGGGGGTCAGATGATGGGGGATGGAGGACAGAGGATGGAGGATGGGGGTCAGATGATGGGGGATGGGGGACAGATGATGGGGGATGGGGACAGAGGATGGGGGATGGGGACAGAGGATGGAGGATGGGGATCAGAGGATGGGGGATGGGGACAGAGGATGGGGGATGGAGGATGGGGGACAGAGGATGGGGGATGGGGACAGAGGATGGGGGAGGATGGGGGACAGAGGATGGGGACAGAGGATGGGGACAGAGGATGGAGGATGAGGGTCAGAGGATGGGGGATGGGGGACAGAGGATGGAGGATGGGGTCAGAGGATGGAGGATGGGGACGGGGGATGGGGACAGAGGATGGAGGATGAGGGTCAGAGGATGGGGGATGGGGGACAGAGGATGGGGGATGGGGACAGAGGATGGGGGAGGATGGGGGATGGGGACAGAGGATGGAGGATGAGGGTCAGAGGATGGGGGATGGGGGACAGAGGATGGGGGATGGGGACAGAGGATGGGGGAGGATGGGGGATGGGGACAGAGGATGGGGGATGGGGGACAGAGGATGGGGGATGGGGACAGAGGATGGGGGAGGATGGGGGATGGGGGACAGAGGATGGAGGATGGGGATCAGAGGATGGGGGATGGGGTCAGATGATGGGGGATGGGGGACAGAGGATGGGGGATGGGGACAGAGGATGGGGGATGGGGACAGAGGATGGGGGATGGGGATCAGAGGATGGGGGATGGGGACAGATGATGGAGGATGGGGGTCAGATGATGGGGGATGGGGGACAGAGGATGGAGGATGGGGGTCAGATGATGGGGGATGGGGGACAGATGATGGAGGATGGGGGTCAGATGATGGGGGATGGGGGACAGATGATGGAGGATGGGGGACAGAGGATGGGGGATGGGGACAGAGGATGGAGGATGAGGGTCAGAGGACAGAGGATGGGGGATGGGGGACAGAGGATGGGGGATGGGGACAGAGGATGGGGGATGGGGACAGAGGATGGAGGATGGGGTCAGATGATGGGGGATGGAGGACAGAGGATGGAGGATGGGGGTCAGATGATGGGGGATGGGGACAGAGGATGGAGGATGGGGGTCAGATGATGGGGGATGGGGGACAGATGATGGGGGATGGGGACAGAGGATGGGGGATGGGGACAGAGGATGGAGGATGGGGATCAGAGGATGGGGGATGGGGACAGAGGATGGAGGATGGGGTCAGAGGATGGAGGATGGGGACGGGGGATGGGGACAGAGGATGGAGGATGGGGACAGAGGATGGAGGATGAGGGTCAGAGGATGGGGGATGGGGACAGAGGATGGGGGATGGGGACAGAGGAGGGGGGATGGGGACAGAGGATGGGGGAGGATGGGGGATGGGGACAGAGGATGGAGGATGAGGGTCAGAGGATGGAGGATGGGGGACAGAGGATGGGGGATGGGGACAGAGGATGGAGGATGAGGGTCAGAGGATGGGGGATGGGGACAGAGGATGGGGGATGGGGACAGAGGATGGGGGATGGGGACAGAGGATGGGGGATGGGGGTCAGATGATGGGGGATGGGGGACAGAGGATGGGGGATGGGGACAGAGGATGGGGGATGGGGACAGAGGATGGGGGAGGATGGGGGATGGGGACAGAGGATGGAGGATGAGGGTCAGAGGATGGGGGATGGGGGCAGAGGATGGGGGATGGAGGACAGAGGATGGAGGATGGGGGATGGGGACAGAGGATGGGGGAGGATGGGGGACAGAGGATGGGGGATGGGGACAGAGGATGGGGGATGGAGGACAGAGGATGGGGGATGGAGGACAGAGGATGGGGGATGGGGGATGGGGGACAGAGGATGGGGGATGGAGGATGGGGGACAGAGGATGGGGGATGGGGGATGGGGGACAGAGGATGGGGGATGGAGGGATGGGGGACAGAGGATGGAGGATGGGGGTCAGAGGATGGGGGATGGGGGATGGGGGTCAGAGGATGGAGGATGGGGGTCAGAGGATGGGGGATGGGGGTCAGATGATGGAGGATGGAGGATGGGGGTCAGAAGATATTACCTTCAGATCATGAAGCACCAAGTCACAAATCCCTCGCGTTCCAAGGCTAACAATGCGGTCCAGGGTGCCCTCAGATTGGTGCAGAAGCTCCGCCCCTTGTGTTTTATCCAGTTGGCCCATCCGAGTTGCAAATTCCCTGTTTGGGGTGAGAGAGGAGCGGGTGAATAGCGGGTGAATAGCGGGTGAATAGCGGGTGAATAGCGGGTGAATGGACTGTGAATGGACTGTGAATGGACTGTGAATGGACTATGTGGTCATCTATCCCATCATATGTGCCAGGAACCGTCAGACTGCAGATGGTCATGTGACACATGAAGGGGTCAGTTGGTTGGGTTTCTGGTGGGGGTTGGGATCTTCTCTCACCGGAATGGTGGGCAGCAGTTGACAATGTTGGTGATGCGGCAGATGAAGTTGTCGGTGGTCCCCATCGGTCCATCTTGCTCGGAGTAGATTCTTTCCACCGTCTTATGGAAGCTGACCCCCAAGAGAAAAGTCAAATGGTTAAAGGGAACCAGTACAGTCATAAAAAGCAATCTGCATCTTCTCTGAACAGCTCAGGATGGGATATGTCTGGTGTAGCATCCATTGTGCCGCATCTTATTATACAAGGCAGAGAGCGGGAATATGTCATGATATGGCCACCAACCTCCGGAATATCCATCCGAAAATAAACCCATCCAACTTCTATTAAATATATCATAATAAACAATCTCTGTGTCTCCTCTGGAGAGATTCACCCTCTCTGTGTGTCCTCTGGGGAGATTCACCCTCTCTGTGTCTTCTCTGGGGAGATTCACCCGCTCTGTGTCTCCTCTGGGAGATTCACCCTCTCTGTGTCTCCTCTGGGGAGATTTACCTTCTCTGTGTCTCCTCTGGGGAGATTCACCCTCTCTGTGTCTCCTCTGGAGAGATTCACCCTCTCTGTGTGACCTCTGGGGAGATTCACCCTCTCTCTGTCTCCTCTGGGAGATTCACATTCTCTGTGTCTCCTCTGGGGAGATTCACCCTCTCTGTGTCTCCTCTGGGGAGATTCACCCGCTCTGTGTCTCCTCTGGGGAGATTCACCCTCTCTGTGTCTCCTCTGGGGAGATTCACCCGCTCTGTGTCTCCTCTGGGGAGATTCACCCTCTCTGTGTCTCCTCTGGGGAGATTCACCTTCTCTGTGTCTCCTCTGGGGAGATTCACCTTCTCTGTGTCTCCTCTGGGGAGATTCACCCTCTCTGTGTCTCCTCTGGGGAGATTCACCCTCTCTGTGTCTCCTCTGGGGAGATTCACCCGCTCTGTGTCTCCTCTGGGAGATTCACCCTCTCTGTGTCTCCTCTGGGGAGATTCACCCTCTCTGTGTCTCCTCTGGGGAGATTCACCCTCTCTGTGTCTCCTCTGGGGAGATTCACCCGCTCTGTGTCTCCTCTGGGAGATTCACCCTCTCTGTGTCTCCTCTGGGAGATTCACCCTCTCTGTGTCTCCTCTGGGGAGATTCACCCTCTCTGTGTCTCCTCTGGGGAGATTCACCCTCTCTGTGTCTCCTCTGGGGAGATTCACCCGCTCTGTGTCTCCTCTGGGAGATTCACCTTCTCTGTGTCTCCTCTGGGGAGATTCGCCTTCTCTGTGTGTCCTCTGGGGAGATTCACCCTCTCTGTGTCTCCTCTGGGGAGATTCACCCGCTCTGTGTCTCCTCTGGGAGATTCGCCCTCTCTGTGTCTCCTCTGGGGAGATTCGCCCTCTCTGTGTCTCCTCTGGGAGATTCACCCTCTCTGTGTCTCCTCTGGGGAGATTCGCCTTCTCTGTGTGTCCTCTGGGGAGATTCACCCTCTCTGTGTCTCCTCTGGGGAGATTCACCCGCTCTGTGTCTCCTCTGGGAGATTCACCCTCTCTGTGTCTCCTCTGGGGAGATTCGCCCTCTCTGTGTCTCCTCTGGGAGATTCACCCTCTCTGTGTCTCCTCTGGGGAGATTCACCCTCTCTGTGTCTCCTCTGGGGAGATTCACCCTCTCTGTCTCCTCTGGGGAGATTCACCCTCTCTGTCTCCTCTGGGGAGATTCACCCTCTCTGTCTCCTCTGGGGAGATTCACCCTCTCTGTCTCCTCTGGGGAGATTCACCCTCTCTGTGTCTCCTCTGGAGAGATTCACCCTCTCTGTGTCTTCTCTGGGGACATTCACCTTCTCTGTGTTTCCTCTGGGGAGATTCACCCTCTCTGTGTCTCCTCTGGGGAGATTCACCTTCTCTATGTCTCCTCTGGGGAGATTCACCCTCTCTGTGTGTCCTCTGGGGAGATTCACCCGCTCTGGGGAGATTCACCCTCTCTGTGTCTCCTCTGGAGAGATTCACCCTCTCTGTGTCTTCTCTGGGGACATTCACCCTCTCTGTGTCTCCTCTGGGGAGATTCACCCTCTCTGCGTCTCCTCTGGGGAGATTCACCCTCTCTGTCTCCTCTGGGGAGATTCACCCTCTCTGTCTCCTCTGGGGAGATTCACCCTCTCTGTCTCCTCTGGGGAGATTCACCCTCTCTGTGTCTCCTCTGGGGAGATTCACCCTCTCTGTGTCTCCTCTGGAGAGATTCACCCTCTCTGTGTCTTCTCTGGGGACATTCACCCTCTCTGTGTCTCCTCTGGGGAGATTCACCCTCTCTGTGTTTCCTCTGGGGAGATTCACCCTCTCTGTGTCTCCTCTGGGGAGATTCACCTTCTCTGTGTCTCCTCTGGGGAGATTCACCCTCTCTGTGTCTCCTCTGGGAGATTCACCCTCTCTGTGTCTCCTCTGGGAGATTCACCCTCTCTGTGTCTCCTCTGGGGAGATTCACCCTCTCTATGTCTCCTCTGGGGAGATTCACCCTCTCTGTGTCTCTTCTGGGTAAATTCACCTTCTCTGTGTTTCCTCTGGGGAGATTCACCCTCTCTGTGTCTCCTCTGGGGAGATTCACCCTCTCTGTGTCTCCTCTGGAAGATTCACCCTCTCTGTGTCTCCTCTGGGGAGATTCACCCTTTCTGTGTCTCCTCTGGGGAGATTCACCTTCTCTGTGTTTCCTCTGGGGAGATTCACCCTCTCTGTGTCTCCTCTGGGGAGATTCACCCTCTCTGTGTCTCCTCTGGGGAGATTCACCTTCTCTGTGTCTCCTCTGGGGAGATTCACGCTCTCTGTGTCTCCTCTGGGGAGATTCACCTTCTCTGTGTCTCCTCTGGGGAGATTCACCTTCTCTGTGTCTCCTCTGGGGAGATTCACCCTCTCTGTGTGTCCTCTGGGGAGATTCACCCTCTCTGTGTCTCCTCTGGGGAGATTCACCCGCTCTGTGTCTCCTCTGGGGAGATTCACCCTCTCTGTGTCTCCTCTGGGGAGATTCACCTTCTCTGTGTCTCCTCTGGGGAGATTCACATTCTCTGTGTCTCTTCTGGGTAAATTCACCTTCTCTGTGTTTCCTCTGGGGAGATTCACCCTCTCTGTGTCTCCTCTGGGGAGATTCACCCTCTCTGTGTCTCCTCTGGGGAGATTCACCCTCTCTGTGTGTCCTCTGGGGAGATTCACCCGCTCTGTGTCTCCTCTGGGGAGATTCACCCTCTCTGTGTCTCCTCTGGGGAGATTCACCTTCTCTGTGTTTCCTCTGGGGAGATTCACCCTCTCTGTGTCTCCTCTGGGGAGATTCACCTTCTCTGTGTCTCCTCTGGGGAGATTCTTCCTCTCTGTGTCTCCTCTGGGAGATTCACCCTCTCTGTGTCTCCTCTGGGAGATTCACCCTCTCTGTGTCTCCTCTGGGAGATTCACCCTCTCTGTGTCTCCTCTGGGAGATTCACCCTCTCTGTGTCTCCTCTGGGAGATTCACCCTCTCTGTGTCTCCTCTGGGACATTCACCCTCTCTGTGTCTCCTCTGGGGAGATTCACCTTCTCTGTGTTTCCTCTGGGGAGATTCACCCTCTCTGTGTCTCCTCTGGGGAGATTCACATTCTCCGTGTCTCTTCTGGGTAAATTCACCTTCTCCGTGTCTCCTCTGGGGAGATTCACCTTCTCTGTGTTTCCTCTGGGGAGATTCACCCTCTCTGTGTCTCCTCTGGGGAGATTCACCCGCTCTGTGTCTCCTCTGGGGAGATTCACCCTCTCTGTGTCTCCTCTGGGGAGATTCACCCTCTCTGTGTCTCCTCTGGGGAGATTCACACGCTCTGTGTCTCCTCTGGGAGATTCACCCTCTCTGTGTCTCCTCTGGGAGATTCACCCTCTCTGTGTCTCCTCTGGGGAGATTCACCCTCTCTGTGTCTCCTCTGGGGAGATTCACCCTCTCTGTGTCTCCTCTGGGGAGATTCACCCGCTCTGTGTCTCCTCTGGGAGATTCACCTTCTCTGTGTCTCCTCTGGGGAGATTCGCCTTCTCTGTGTGTCCTCTGGGGAGATTCACCCTCTCTGTGTCTCCTCTGGGGAGATTCACCCGCTCTGTGTCTCCTCTGGGAGATTCACCCTCTCTGTGTCTCCTCTGGGGAGATTCGCCCTCTCTGTGTCTCCTCTGGGAGATTCACCCTCTCTGTGTCTCCTCTGGGGAGATTCGCCTTCTCTGTGTGTCCTCTGGGGAGATTCACCCTCTCTGTGTCTCCTCTGGGAGATTCACCCTCTCTGTGTCTCCTCTGGGAGATTCACCCTCTCTGTGTCTCCTCTGGGAGATTCACCCTCTCTGTGTCTCCTCTGGGAGATTCACCCTCTCTGTGTCTCCTCTGGGAGATTCACCCTCTCTGTGTCTCCTCTGGGACATTCACCCTCTCTGTGTCTCCTCTGGGGAGATTCACCTTCTCTGTGTTTCCTCTGGGGAGATTCACCCTCTCTGTGTCTCCTCTGGGGAGATTCACATTCTCCGTGTCTCTTCTGGGTAAATTCACCTTCTCCGTGTCTCCTCTGGGGAGATTCACCTTCTCTGTGTTTCCTCTGGGGAGATTCACCCTCTCTGTGTCTCCTCTGGGGAGATTCACCCGCTCTGTGTCTCCTCTGGGGAGATTCACCCTCTCTGTGTCTCCTCTGGGGAGATTCACCCTCTCTGTGTCTCCTCTGGGGAGATTCACCCTCTCTGTGTCTCCTCTGGGAGATTCACCCTCTCTGTGTCTCCTCTGGGGAGATTCACCCTCTCTGTGTCTCCTCTGGGGAGATTCACCCTCTCTGTGTCTCCTCTGGGGAGATTCACCCGCTCTGTGTCTCCTCTGGGAGATTCACCTTCTCTGTGTCTCCTCTGGGGAGATTCGCCTTCTCTGTGTGTCCTCTGGGGAGATTCACCCTCTCTGTGTCTCCTCTGGGGAGATTCACCCGCTCTGTGTCTCCTCTGGGAGATTCACCCTCTCTGTGTCTCCTCTGGGGAGATTCGCCCTCTCTGTGTCTCCTCTGGGAGATTCACCCTCTCTGTGTCTCCTCTGGGGAGATTCGCCTTCTCTGTGTGTCCTCTGGGGAGATTCACCCTCTCTGTGTCTCCTCTGGGGAGATTCACCCGCTCTGTGTCTCCTCTGGGAGATTCGCCCTCTCTGTGTCTCCTCTGGGGAGATTCGCCCTCTCTGTGTCTCCTCTGGGAGATTCACCCTCTCTGTGTCTCCTCTGGGGAGATTCACCCTCTCTGTGTCTCCTCTGGGGAGATTCACCCTCTCTGTCTCCTCTGGGGAGATTCACCCTCTCTGTCTCCTCTGGGGAGATTCACCCTCTCTGTCTCCTCTGGGGAGATTCACCCTCTCTGTCTCCTCTGGGGAGATTCACCCTCTCTGTCTCCTCTGGGGAGATTCACCCTCTCTGTGTCTCCTCTGGGGACATTCACCTTCTCTGTGTTTCCTCTGGGGAGATTCACCCTCTCTGTGTCTCCTCTGGGGACATTCACCTTCTCTGTGTTTCCTCTGGGGAGATTCACCCTCTCTGTGTCTTCTCTGGGGACATTCACCTTCTCTGTGTTTCCTCTGGGGAGATTCACCCTCTCTGTGTCTCCTCTGGGGAGATTCACCTTCTCTGTGTCTCCTCTGGGGAGATTCTTCCTCTCTGTGTCTCCTCTGGGAGATTCACCTTCTCTGTGTCTCCTCTGGGGAGATTCACCTTCTCTGTGTCTCCTCTGGGGACATTCACCCTCTCTGTGTCTCCTCTGGGGACATTCACCCTCTCTGTGTCTCCTCTGGGGACATTCACCCTCTCTGTGTCTCCTCTGGGGAGATTCACCTTCTCTGTGTCTCCTCTGGGGAGATTCACATTCTCCGTGTCTCTTCTGGGTAAATTCACCTTCTCCGTGTCTCCTCTGGGGAGATTCACCTTCTCTGTGTTTCCTCTGGGGAGATTCACCCTCTCTGTGTCTCCTCTGGGGAGATTCACCCGCTCTGTGTCTCCTCTGGGGAGATTCACCCTCTCTGTGTCTCCTCTGGGGAGATTCACCCGCTCTGTGTCTCCTCTGGGAGATTCACCCTCTCTGTGTCTCCTCTGGGAGATTCACCCTCTCTGTGTCTCCTCTGGGGAGATTCACCCTCTCTGTGTCTCCTCTGGGGAGATTCACCCTCTCTGTGTCTCCTCTGGGGAGATTCACCCGCTCTGTGTCTCCTCTGGGAGATTCACCTTCTCTGTGTCTCCTCTGGGGAGATTCGCCTTCTCTGTGTGTCCTCTGGGGAGATTCACCCTCTCTGTGTCTCCTCTGGGGAGATTCACCCGCTCTGTGTCTCCTCTGGGAGATTCACCCTCTCTGTGTCTCCTCTGGGGAGATTCGCCCTCTCTGTGTCTCCTCTGGGAGATTCACCCTCTCTGTGTCTCCTCTGGGGAGATTCGCC